>JAVQJG010055783.1:0-18496 GCA_036024015.1 Craterocephalus amniculus | reverse complement strand
CCACAATTTATCTCATAGATTCTCGAGGAAAATGTATCCATACTTACGAAAAATCGTCGATCTGTGAGATAGGAATAAAACCATTTAAGAACAGTGCCTGAGAGGCCCACCAGACTTCTAAGTCTGTGTAGTAAAATCTGGTGATCTACTGTGTCAAAGGCGGCACTAAGATCCAGCAGCACCAAGACAGAAAGTTTCTGTGCATCTAAATTGCATCTAAGGTCATTTACAATTTTTAAAAGGGCCGTCTCAGTACTGTGGTTCATCCTAAAACCAGATTGATATCTTTCTAAAATACAGTCCAATGGACTTTCCTAAAAAGTCCATCAGACAGCTGCAGTTAGTCCAAAATACTGCTGCTCGAGTCCTCACTAAGACCAGGAAAGAGGATCATATAACCCCAGTCCTCAGATCTTTACACTGGCTTCCTGTTAGTCAAAGAATTGACTTCAAAATCCTGCTGTTAGTTTACAAAGCACTGAATGGTTTAGGGCCAAAATATATTCAGGAACTTCTGGTTCGTTATTAACCAACCAGATCCCTCAGATCATCTGGGTCAGGTCTACTTTCAGTTCCCAGAGTCAGAACCAAACACGGAGAGGCAGCGTTCAGTTTTTATGCTCCACAGATGTGGAACAAACTCACAGAAAGCTGCAGGTCTGCTGACTCTGTCAGCAGTTTTAAATCAGGGTTAAAAACCTTGCTATTTGCAGCCTTTTATGACGATTGATTTTTTCTTTCTTTAATTTTCTCATTTTCTGATTTTATTTTTGTTTTTAATTCTTTCTATTGCTTTCTTGCTGTAATGTTTCCAATGTTTGTATGTTAAGCACCTTGAATTGTCATGTACATGAAATGTGCGATACAAATAAACTTGCCTTGCCTTGCCTCCACCGTGTTACTTCCACCATGTCACCTCCACCATAACGCTTCCACCACGTCGCCTCCACCATGTCACCTCCCTATGTCACCTCCACCATTCACGTCCATAATGTTACCTCCATCATGTCACTTCAACTATCCCACCTCCATCTTGTCACCTTCACCATGTCACCTCATCAGTCAGTAAAAGGAAAACCTCCAATTTATTTGCTATAAATCAGAAAGTCTCCAGACTGAAATGCGGATGGAGTTGTGGTACCTGTCTGTGTTCCAGGTGGAGGTTCCGTGTTGAAGTCCACTCCATTATTCTAAAGGTAAAAAAAATGCAAAGAAGATGAAAACAGGTTAATGATGCAGTCATGGCCTGAAATAATCATTTGCACTCATTCCATTGAAGAGAGCGGCAGCTATATACTGCTCTACACGAACATGTTCTGTGTGTATGTGAATATGAACATGACTTCCTCTGCAGCTGACGGCACCTCCAGTGATCACCATGGAAACATAATGTGTGTGCATGTATACCTGCAGTAAGGCCTGCAGTCTGGAAGGTTCCCAGTCCCTCAGGTAGAACAGACAGTCTCTGGGGTGATGGGCATGAAGGCCGGACACGCTGCACTCGTCCACTGCACAGGTCTGATGTGGTGAGACAGCAGTCATGTTTACTTTCTGTTCATCTATCTATCCATCCATCCATCCATCCATCCATCCATCCATCCATCCATCCATCCATCCATCCATCCATCCACCAAGCAGGTAAAAGGTATAGACATGATTCAAGGTGTGTTACAGTATATACATTAGTAATCTGTGGCTGTGAATCCATAAAAATGCAGTTAAGGAAGTTCTGAATCGATGTGAAACTGACCATAATCAGGGTGGAAAAAAGAGGAAATAATCAAAGATGCTAGAAATGTTACGAGAAACTAAATGAACAGTATGTTTCAGTCTGAGAGAAAGAAAAGACACTGTCAAGTTTGTAATTCAACAAGGTCTGAATGTCCATAGTTCCCATAGTGACAAAACCTTCTTTCACAACATCCACCCATGAGAAGAACACTCTCCAGGAAGTAATTGTATCAATATCTAAATCTACCATGAATAAAAGACTTCATGAGGACAAATACAGATGGTTTACGACATGCTGGAAAGCACTGATCAGACTTAAGGAGAAAAGCCAGTGGTTGGTGGTGCTCGTGGCTCCGGCCTTCAAGAGGAAAGTCAGAGTTTAGTGACGTAAAACAAACTTTTTATTTACAATAATGGTGATTGTCCAATTCGATTCGAGCCTGTAAAATGAGGAGACTTTGCATTCAAATGGCTGCAGTTCCTAAATGCATCATAGGACAATTTTGTTCAGCCTCCTGAATTAAACCTGATAATCTGAACTTCAGCTACATTCCAGTTGTTTCATATCAAACACAACGTGTGGCATGCAGAGCCCAGATCAGGAAAACCGTTGTCAGCCAAATATTTTTGGACCTAACTATAAATGTTGTGTATTAAAAACTCCTCGTCTATAAAGAGGATCAGGGGAGCAGGTGGCATCCACTAATCAGAGTTGATGGTTTGATTACCTTCTGAGTCAGCGTGTCAGTGTGGATGTGGGAAAGATGTTCACTGTATGTGTTAAAACAAGCATGTTGCATGAAATATAATGAGTTTAGATTTACTGGATTAGATTTACTTGTCTTCCAGGAATGATGTGCGTGATGTGTGATGATGTGTGTCAGACTCACGGTGTGGAAGGGGTTGTTACAGCCGCTGCAGAACTGGTAACGACACTGGGAGCAGCAGAAATGCATGCAGCCTCCTTTAGACAGCGCATACTGAAAACGACAGTTAGGACAGGCTGCAGAGATGGAGAGGATGGAGATGAGGGGGAGAGAACAGACACACCAACAATAGTCAGAATATCTTCTTAACATGTTCAACACACACACTGGATGAAAAGGATCTTTTATTCAGCTGCTGAACTCCAACAATAATTTACTAAATTTCTAGATTATGCAGGAACTGGAAGTTCTGGAAGATTCTCCAACCAGCAGATTTTCCAGTGAGGGTGTCAGGATTGGGTATCCAAGCAGCATTCACCAAATGTTTAGCCTTTCCAACAACGATGGGTCATGGATCACCACTGGAACAAACTCCACCAGAGAGACATCATTAAGTTACCCAGAGAGAGATTGTAAAGTTTTTTAGTCTGTCAGCATCTTATTAACAGAATGTTGGAAAAAGATTCAGGAAGTCTGGACAAATCTGGAAAGGACCAGAAAAGAAACTACTGTTGGCTGGTTGGGACCTTCTACTCCTCAGGCAGGAGAAACCAATATCAGTACAGACACATGGTCTGCTGCCATAGGCTTAGGCGTCTGAGGGACGTCCCATGACACTTTTCATCCTCATCTCTCATGTAGAAACAAATGGCAATGCTGCCATCATGAATATATTTCTCCTCTCTCAGCACATCTCAGTGGATCAGTTGTGGCTGTGTCTGTCCTATTGTCTCTTTCTGCCCTCTCTGTCTCTCCTCTCTTTCTACACTCTCTTTCTATCCTCTCTTTGGGCTCTCTCTTTCTGTCGTTCCTCTACGTTCACCCTTTCTGAACTGGTTGTGGTATATAAGTTATGGCGGTGTCCCAGCTCCCAGTCTGGCTTCGGGAAACAGATTCCCTCTCTAACTTACGAGAGTCTGGTCAGGTCTGGTCTGGTGACCATGCTCCATCTTTAGTCCGGCTGCTATAGGCAGAGGCTCCTGGAGATGTCCCATGATGCACTGGGCTCCTCTCTGCTCTCTCTACTCTCCATGTAGAAACATTTGACATTGTTGTCATTCATTATTAGCCTGGCATTAGAGTTCTGCTGCTGGTTCAGCCCCTTTCCTGTCCTCTCCACCTACATCCAGTACAGGAAGATGGATTTCCTTCATGGTTCTGGTCCTGATGGATATTTTCCTTCATGGTCCTGGTACTAATGGAGGTTTTTCTTCCTGTTGTGGTTCTGGTAGAAGTTTCCTTAGCTAGGTAATTATGCTATGACTTGCTTTATATGAACCCAGTTATTATAAACTGGACTGATGTGGATCATATGATGGACTGGGTTTAATTGGACTACAATAAATTGGAGTAAATGTGTGTGTGTGTGTGTGTGTGTGTGTGTGTGTGTGTGTGTGCTTACTGATGCCGTTGTCTCTCAGGTATCCAGCCAGACCCTGTCTCTGGTACTCTGGATCGTTCTCTCTCTTCCAGGATTGATACTGCTCACACGACAGGCCAGCATGCTGTGGTTCCCACTGTCAGAACACACACACACACACACACACACACACACACTGTAACACTGGCAGCTGCTGGGATGAAAATAAATCTACTTCAGTCTGCTTCATTCAGAGTAACAGAAAGAAAAACGTCCGGTTAAGGTTCAGAGATGACGGCAGTCTGTGATCCACCGGGCGCACACAGCAGCTCTAGTTTTACTCCATCTGGAGATAAATTCAGTCTAAACTGTAACTCCTTTGTTCACATTGAGCTGTTATGCAGACTGGTGCTTCAGTTGTTTGGTCCATGAAAATAAAACTCCGATTTTTTTTTCTTTTTGCAATGTTTTCATTTGTAGTATTTAAAATATCTATGTAGCATCTAACTTTGCTAATTGTAATTTAATGATGTATTTTTTACAAACTTATCCCCACAAGTTATAAATTACACGAATGCTTAAAAGTGATTCCATTTAAAGAGACTTACCAGAAATAAACAGATTCTCCAAAAGTAGAAGATTTATTACCAAGAAGCATCGTTACAACAGAGAAATAATCCACCAAACTGTTTCTGTTCGTTTTATAGTCCAGCCGAAGGAAATAAAAAAATGCTCGCACTCACAGGCTTTTTACACTGAGCGCAGAAACTGTTTCGACACTGGAAGCAGGTGACCTTCAGTTGGTCTCCATCATAGATGAATCCATACGAGCACTGAGAAGAGTACAGCAGAGTTGTTTAAAAGGACACAACACAAAGAAACAAACACAAACAAGGAGTTACATGACATCTGCTGATTCCAGGTGTGTCTGTCTCTTCACTGTGGGACAGAAACTCTGGATCAGAGATGTTTTTTTTCCACCTATGGCTATACTATACAACTATAAAAGGGTACAGCTGGTTTCCGTGGAGATGAAGGAGGTTTTATAGTGAAGCATTCTCTCTTCCTGCCATATACTATGTTGGGCTTCACTTCTCTCTGGACCCTCATGATGTCTCTAAGGCAGGGATCTTCATTACTGGTCCTCAAGGGCCGGTGTTCCCACAGGTTTTCATAGTGTCCCTGCTGCAACACACTTGACTCAGTCGGTAAGTAGCAAACTTGTGCAGAGCTTGTTTAAGTCTGAGTCGCATGTTTCAGCAGGGACACTTCGAAAACCTGCAGGACTCCGACCCTCAAGGACCAAGATTAAGATTAAAGGAAGATCCCTGCTCTATGGTGAATGTGGGGGCTATCCCTGGATCCTCCTGACTCTGATCATTGATGGAGGCGTCCATCATCGTCATCGGCCGATAGCTTCCTAAGATATTCATTACAGCAGGTGTGAAGACTGAAGACAGGCGGGTAGCCATGAGACAGAAGTCGCTACAGGACATTTCTAGCAAGATGCCTGCCTTCACCCAGAGCTACCTTTCAGAAGCTGTTCAGAGCTCACGTCATCTCCCGTCTCCCATCCAGGATTCATCCTCCCCTGTTAGCTCTGTTAACAGGTCCACTGAAGCATCAGCGGAGCACCGTACGATTGCTTGTAGTGGTCCTCAGCTCTACATTTTACATCCTCCTGCCCAACAGGCTGGTGACCACACACCTGGTGGTAACAGCTGCCCTGCAGCAGACTGACAGAAACATGGCTGCAAATGTGAGACAATGGAGGTACGGGGGTGGTGAAGTGTTGACTGGGGGAGAAGCATTCAAACCGCCAACCCTCCGGTCATCGTACGACCTGCTCTTCCACCTGAGCCATTGCCGCTCCAGCTTCCTCACTGACCCAGCAGAGAGACTGTGGTCCATAGTTCACTTTGGCCCATATATGATCTTTACTCACAGCATGCCAGTTTAGCTGTCGAACCTCTGTCACGTGACCACCACATCTGGACCACATGTGGTCCACCAGACACTAGCCAGGGCTGCAGCTGAGACATAAGAGCCATAAGTAACCCAGCTTCGTCCTGAATGTGTCTGCTGCCTCAGACCTCCCACCTCTCTGTGTCTCCCATCAATTCTGCGTGCTGACAGAAACCTGAACTGGTTGTTCCAGATCAAGAAAACTGATTTTAACACAGCCTAAGCCTCTGTATCTATCCCTTAACACATACTGAGACAATTTAAGTCATTTCAGCTGTGAGTGTATTTAGCTGAATATTACCAGAGGACATTTTTAGATCATTTTTAGCATCTTAATGTGCTATGGCTATATAACATCTTGTCCCAAAAATGTCCTATTAAAAGGCCATAAATGCCATTTTTGATACCACATAATTTTTTACATAAACAAATGCATCAGTTTATGTTAAGATTTAATTTGGACTACAAGCCTTTGATTGGCCACTTTTCCATCAGATTTGGCTCTTTTTTATGTAGTACAAAGCACTTTGAGAGAAGTATTAGATTTTTTTGTTTTCCATAAAATATTATGAAAACCTGCAAATTATACTTTTGGTATGTGTAATTCAGGGTGGAGTTCTTGTAAAAAAAGAACAACTAATAAAACTAACAAAATATTCTAACAGCAGTCTTTTGACAAGATGACGTTTTTGTCCTTAGGATCAAATACATAGTTGTTTTTTTTAGGTTAGAGGCTAAAAAAAAGCCAGATAAACCTGAACTGTAGCTAAGCTCATTAGTCTACTAATTATTGTTGACATGAAGTGTACTCACATGACAGCACCAGAGGAACTTGGGGTCCTTGATTAAAGCCTGCTCTGTCAGCTTCTTGTGGAACAGCTCATAGACTTCTGGCTCCAGACACTCTCTCAGCTGCAGAAGAGACAATAGTACATCTGAGAAATGAAAAAGAGGCATTTGGAAGGGTGGGGGGACTAAAACAGAGTGATGATGCTCTGAGGAGGCAAGACTAGTTGACTCATCCTGGTTCGTCCAGGTCAAGGGACCAACTGGACGAGTTGTTTGACAGACCAGGATATCTATCAGGAAAGGGGCAGCTGTAGCTCAGTGGATAGAGCAGTCGCCAACTGAATTCCACCCTGCTATATGTCGAAGTGTCCTTGGGCAAGACACTGAACCCTACCTTGCCTCCTGATGTGCCTATCGGGGGTATGAATGTGTGTGAATGGTTACTTTCCTAGCACCAAGTATGTATCAATATAGCTGCTGTGTGAATGGGTATGAATGGGTGAATGTGGTCACATGACTAGAAAAGCGCTATACAAGTACAGTCCATTTACCATGTATCAGCAGCGCCAACATCACGCACTGCACCTAGGGCCTCAAGTTTCAGGGGGTAGCCAAAAAGTATCGGGTTGATACTTACACAAACAGACGCCACACAGCTGGACAGCGTCGGTTGAGGTGATCATGAGACACACTGTAATAAGTGTTGGGGTGTTTTCAGTAGTGCAGGGTGGATGTCTGACATTTTTTAGGTGGTTGAGTTTTTAAAAGCGAATAATTGACCATTTACTTATAAGAATCTGCCTTACAGTGCCTCAGTTATTTTATTAAAATGAATTTTACAGATTTTTTGGTCCCTTTCTGTCTGCTCATCATATTTTTACTTACTATGTTCCTAGAGCATTTTGAAATAGTTATGACACATTATATGATTTGTTGCTCTCCCAAAAACTTGTTTACGGTATGAGGGGGTAGGGCCCTCAAGACCTATTCTGCTTAGGGCCCCCTGAAGTCTAGAGTTGGCTCGGTCTATCAGGCAGAAACAGACACATGAAGCTGTCTTTTGGTTTTATATGATGGTATTAATGTTTAAAGTTTTACACATGTGTGTTTGTGAAATATTCTTTTTTATTTTTGATTATTGTGGGCTGGATGCAGCATGTCTGCACCCGGTTAACATAGAGTTGGAGCATTGATGTTCTGACAGCCAAGGCAACGATCTGATGGTCGGCACACATCACTCCTTCCACATCAGCTTTCCTACCTGGATATCAAGTGTGGAGAAGTAGCTGTTGAGGTGTTCGGGGTCATTGATGTCTGGCTCCCAGCAGACTGGACACACCATGTCTCTGATGTGTTTATCTCTTACAACAATGGTGAAGTGCTGCTGGAAGCAACCACAGCACACAGAGCACTGACACGATGTCAGAGACTGCATCTGTCAATGAGAAGAGAGGGAAGGATGTCGGAAATGATTTCACTCTGCATTCAGTGATGCTGATCATCTACATCTTCATACCTTGCTGTGGGGGAAAACAGACAGGCAGATCGGGCACTCTTTAGCTAAAACTCTCTTTATGAACTCTCTGTCATGGGACTCTCGTACAGCCTGCACCACGTCTTCCAGAGAATATGAGGCGCTTTGCTCCAGGAGTAATGACAGCGCCAGCTCACAGCGACCCCAGCTAGGAAGATCATAAACTCCAAGCAGCCTGCGACATGTCCGCTGGAAGAGAGGAACAGAAATCATTAAGAAACTACGTTCAATTCAGTCGAAATTAGGGAAATGTGAATGTTTTTCCTCCTGTTCTTTCCCACCAAATCACTGTGTTCTCAAAATCTTCACTGAATCTTCTTAATGTACAACAGTAGTATAGACAGATTATGTGGACTCTATGGAATCCCATAGAAACAGGTTCCTGATGAGAATAGTCATTAGAGATCATATTTCTCCAGTTTCATCTTCTCTTCCTCAGTTTCTTGTTAAATTTCCTTAAAATTCTTCTCCTCACACATAAAACTCTTTGGGACCAGGAAGATCTCAGTATTCCAGACACTGCAGATTTACTGGTGGCTCCTAGTGGTTGTAAGAGAAGAACAGCAAGCAGAACCTTCAGTTATCACACGCCTCCCAGTTTGGGAAAGAATACTGAATCTGTATCTAACTCTCCAACTTACTTTCTTGGTTTTCACCTTTATCAATGTTTTATTAACAGACCCTGCTCTCTGGGATGTGTTTAATTACTTTTTATGCTATTAATCTTAATGTTTTAGTGTAATCAGAATCTTACCGGACAAACTGGGAAATGTCGCTGGTGGATGGTTGGATGGATGGATGGATGAAAATTTTTGATGATCAAACTACATGTCCATTTAAGAAATGTCATCTTAATTTTGTATTAGATAATCATAGAATAAAAAAATGCTAATACATTGCTTAACATGGCCAAAGTTTGTCAGCTTTTCTTCACCCTGCGCATCATAAAATTCCAACCCTGTTGAAACTAAGAAATTAGAATTGAGAATGACAATATCAGAGCGACTTCGAATCAAAGAAATAACAGCTTTGTTTCACTTTCCATTTGAGCCTTTGCACATGTTCTAAAATATGTTTTCATATTTTCCCTAACATTTCTGTGTTTAGTAAACTGAATTTTCTTTCACAACACAAGAGTCAAACTTTGTGAAGTGAGTGACCAACAAAGTCAAACCTGCAATGTAGAAACTGTTCTTGTGAGTAAATAATGCCAAGTCCGAGCATGGTCCGTGTGGGGGAAAAAAGAGACAACCCATGACCTACTTGGGACAGCGAACCTGGCCTCTGGTACCATTGATCAGCTGCTCCTGGGAATCTGGGAATATCCACTTAATATCCCTGTTCATCCATCATCATGTTGCACTGTGTCTCTTCTACCAACAACTCAAAGTAGGATCAATATTTCCTCTGAAATACTTCATAGGGGTTGGAACTTTTAAGCGTTTCCATGCCAGCCAAGAGACATGGCCTCTGCAGCATGTCTTGGATCTTTCTCTGGGTCTCCTCCCAGTTTTGCCTGGAAAATGTCACCAGGGAAATGCCCAGGAGGCATCCGACCAGATGACTGATCATCATCTAGCTCCTTTGGATGTGGCGGAGCAGCAGTTCTACTCTGATGTCCTCCTGGATTACCAATATTCTCACCTTATTTCAGAAAGAGTCCAGAGAACCTGAGGAGGAAACTCATTTCGGCCGCTTGTACTCATGATCTGTTTTTTTAGGTCACTACCCACAGCTGGCGATTATAGCTGAGGGCAGGAATGTAGATGGGCTGGTAAATAGAAAGCAGTGTCTTGACAGTTATTAAGTTAAACTTTTCCTATAAGTTTAAATCAATTCAATTCAGCTTTATTTGCAGAGCACCAATTCCCAGCAATGTGAACTTTACATAGAATTCATTGTGATCCAATCAGTATTCATACAATCCAGTATGAGAACTTAGCTGAAGTCACTGGTAAGTAAATGATGAAAAATTCTTCCTCTCAGCATAACTGTTTGATGGATGCTGCATTGTACATTGTTACTGTAAGTTCTAGGTCACAGACATTTCACTCTTTTTAATCTGTGCACTGATCTTAGGTGTTTCTTTTGTTCACCGTAACCTTGGCTTGAATGTTGCTGTCATTGTGTCAGTGTGTGGTCAGGAATAGGTGTAGGCAGAGCAAGTTTATTTGTATAGCACATTTAATGTACATGACAAAAAGGCATTGCAAAAAGAAGAATCAAAAACAAAATTAAATGCAGTAATAAACAAAGGAAACCTCAGAGAAATAGGATATCTCACTTGTTTCATAAAAGTGCTGTGTTGAGTTTGAGCGGCAGAGTAACCAAAAACAAAAGAAAAGAACACTACTAACCTGTAATTCACATAGTCAAACCAAATAAACAAATTACTATCAGAGCAGCCAGTTCATAATAAATGATATCCTAAGGAAAGCAAATCTGATTCATATATTCATCTCCAAAAATGCTAATTCCAAAGTGAAATCTGTTTAATTTTTCCTTCTTCTTCCCTGTTTAATCGTTATGAGTCATGTTTTAATCATTTATAATTCACTGGCTCATCACCTGCTTCTCACATCACACACCTCCGTTATTTGATTTTTGCTTACAACTATAGTTCACATACCTATTTTCTAACCATATTTGATTTTATTTGTGCTGGATTTTTTGCTCTGGTTTGTTTCGATGAATATAGAATTCAACCTGTCTTGCCTGCTAGTAGCTGGAACAGACTCCAGCCCCCCGTGATCCTGAATTGTGGGTTGTGGGATAGAAATTGAATGAATATTCTACTGAATCATTGGCATTTCTTATGTGAAAACTACAGTCACTTCAAGCAAGAACTTGTGAGTGGGTGAGGGATTGGTGCTGGTTAAAGTACTGAATGGAAAACTTTTTTTGTTTGTCGGCAACAGCCGGGAGCTGCAGCTAACAGGGAGCCAGACAGAGCAGAAGTGGCCTCACCTGTTTGTCAGGGTGGTGGATGTCTACTGGAGGATCAGGCTTGTCACTCCAAATTCTCTTGTGAAAGGGTTCCAGGAGTGGTCTCTGAAGAAGAGTCAGGGCTCCTCTTACCTCACCACCACTCTGTCTCAAAACCTCATGACAGTGAGTTTCATCGCTGAAGCCCAGCCCGATAAGCTCCTTCACCTGAAAGGGCGGCAGCAGAGATGGTGTCATCTCTGGAGCAGTTAGACTCAATGTTACCATTTACCTCTAAATGTCGGAGGAACTTGACACCTTGGCGAGTCGGTCTCTCAGAGCCTGTCTGGCAGCCCTCTCAGTGTCTCCACCAGCATCCAGCCAAGCCTGCTTGGCCTCTGCCCGCGACAACTGGATCGCTCTCTGAACATCTGCTGAGTCAGCGTCTTTCCCAGCATCCTCAGCAGGAGGGTCACATGATGGGTTCTGTGTTAGATGCAAAGCATGACAGTCAGAGGAGCACCGGTGGGAGTGATCAGAACTTATCTGCACAAAGAAGGTACTAACATCAGGTCCAATCAAAGGCTGGTCAACTGCAGCCCTGATTTGGTCCAACAGAAGCGGCAGCTCGGTCTTTAACCAGCCGCAGGACAGGAGGCTGCTCTTACCAGCCACCCTCATGCTCGTGTAAACCTCTTCTGGACTCACTCCTTTCTTCTCCCCATCCTAACATGGACAAAAAAGGGCAGACACTCTAGAGTACAGTCTGGAGATGAACTTACAGTACAGAAATAAAGAGATGAAGGTGACTTGCTCTGATCAGCTGAATTAGTTTCAGCCCCTCCTCCTTCATCAGCTTCTGCCTCCAGGACTCCAGGTTTTCAGGGGCCAGCTCTTTGGGCTTGACTGGGAGGGCAGGGACCCGTCTGACAGGTGAGGGAGGGTGGAGCTTCACGGGCAGGGGTGCAGGTTCTGGACGGGCCAGGTCACACATCTCACACATCGTAGCAGGGGAGTAGTTTAGATACGTACAAAACTGGCACACCCACTGGGACAGAGATACAGTCAGAGAGGCGCAATCACAAACTTGTCTCTATCACGAATCACCTTTATTGGCCAAGCATGTGAGCACATACAAGGAATTTGACTCCGGTGTTACAGTACTCTCATGTACTAGGAAAATAGAAAGTCAAATCAGTAAACATAACAAATAGTTACAAAGAAAAAAAAACAAAGACAATACATAACAGAGAAAATATTCACAACATAACTTTGTTTAAACATCTCTAACATCTGATCTACTGTTTTTACTCATCACTGGCATGCAAATTAAAGAATATGAAGCCCTAACTCACATTTCTCAATTTTTATATTTTAAGTGACTTAAAATGAAGTCAATGTTCAGGTGTTGGAAATGGATAATATTCTACAGTAGAGTCAACTACATTAAACATTAGCCAGATTAAAGTCAACTATGACTTGCTCGAATAAAAGTTAGCTAGATTAAGGGTTAATTGTATTATATCTTAAATAAACTAAAGGTTAACTAGATTATTTTTTTCTGAATTAAAAGGTAGACTGATTAAAAGGTAGATTTTTTATCAACCACAAAAAAAGTTTCATATTTTTAAACCTCAGGACCTGATTTTAAAATCAGGTCAGCTGAGAAAAGAGGCATCAAGTTGCCTCAAACCTCTAAAACATGGGAGAGGCAGAAGTTGAGTTGATGAGAACGCAAAAGCAGGGCTGGAAGGGGAATTGGAAAGATTCAGGCCGCAAAGTCTTACATTAAGAGGATGACCCATCTTATAGATTACATAAGGTGGGGGGGCATGTACGTCAACATATGTTATCCTTGGGGTCTAGCTCAAAAGGTTTGTGAGCTGCTGCTATACAGAAACAGGTGCTGACATTGAACTGAACAAGATGAATCATCAGTTTCCATCATATATGACTCAACACAGCTTTTATTCATTTCCTTATTTCTGGTTCTATTCAAGTTTTAGAACTTTGGGTTTGTGTCTTCATTTTTCAGAGGTTGTTGTTTTCCGTATTTCAACCTGAATCTGAAAGTTAAACAGGCTTAGAAAACTAACCTGACTATCGGGGTCACCGGGCATGCCCAGAACAGGTGCTGGTGGTCTGGGGGGTGTTACTGGTGGGTGTGACGGAGTCACTGGAGGGCGTGTGGCCAAGCGAGGCCGATCACAAACCTCACACAGAACGCTGCTGGCTGCATTGACCATGGTGCAGCTCTTACAGTGCCATTCTGACAAAACACACACGGAGGAGAGAATTTATCTGCTTCATCTACAGCTCCTCAACAGAGACACAACCACTAAACAAAAACAACAGAGGACACAGACCAGTGACAGTGGCAGCTTGACGTTCGTCCACTTTGGAGCCGTTTGATTCCAGGCGAGGATGCTCACACTCTTCACACAGCACAGCATGGAGCGAGTTCACTGTAGTGCAGCGAGGGCAACACCAGGTGGTAGAGCTGGAACCAGAGAGAGGATATGCCTCATCACACAAGGACCGTCCCCATCTCTCAGGCTGTGGTGACACACTGAGTTACCATGGAAACGGGAAGGGTAGAACTTTTTATTTGTTTTGCTCAAGAAATAATACAAACTCTCAAAAAGTGTTTAAAAATTAATAAAACCAGAATTAATAGATTTCCACTGTTCATCAAGCCAGATGTTATTCCCAGTAGAACATAAACACATTTTATTCCCAGTAGAACATAAATTATCCATTTTTTGCCACCTATCCAAGGTGCTATCGCAAGGTCAGCAGCCTGAGCATGCATGCCAAGACTTCCATCTCCCCCGCCACATCAGCCAGGGGGATCTCAAGGTGCTCCCAGGCCAGCTGAGAGATATAATCCCTCCAGCTTGTCCTAGGTCTATCCTTAGGTCTCCTCCTGGTGGGAGGTGCCTGAAAGCCCTCCCCAGGGAGGATCCAGGAAGCCTCCTGACCAGATGTCTGAGCCACCTTATGTGGTTCCTCTGGATGTTGAGGAGCAGCGGCTCAACTCTTGAGCCCCTCCCGGATGACTGAGCTCCTCACACTATCTCTAAGGGAGAGCCTGGCCACTCTGTGGAGGAAACTCATTTCGGCTGCCTGTATTCGCAACCTTGTAGATTGGTTTGTAAATCGCAAGCTTCGACATTTGGCTCAGCTCCTACTTCAACACAACAGGCCAATGTAGAGTCCACACCACACATCCGCCTATCCATCTCCCGCTCCATCCTTCCCTCACTCATGAACAAGACACCAACATACTTGAACTCCTCCACTTAGATCTGGTCCTCTGTTCCACGACCAGGACAAAAACCACACTGATTCTCCTCAATCCAAGACTTGACTATCCAACAGACACTTTACCAGGGAGGCTGAGGAGTGAGATCCCCCTGTAGTTGGAGCACACCCTCGGGTCCCCCTTTTCATCCCTGTCTGCCAATTTCAAAGACACTGTCCACGATGTCCATGTGATGCTGTAGAGCTGTGTCAACCAAGACAGCCCCTTATCATCTATAGCCTCAAGACACCTTGGGCGGATCTCATCCATCCCCAGGGCCTTGCCACCGAGGAGCCCATCTCAACGATCTCAGTCCCAGAGATAGGAGAGCCTGCCCCAGATCTCCCGGCTCTGCTCACTCTTCTGAAGGTGTGTTGGTGGGACAAAAACATTGTATCTTATTCCCGGTAGAACATAAACATCATATGACATGATGAAACTGAGGTATTTTACCATTTCATGGATAATCTGAGCTGAGTGTGAATGTGAGGGCCACAATATGTCTATAAAAGGGAACGGGAGCAACAGATGATTTTATTTACCTGTTAAATTATTGCCAGTGCATCATGCTACATCACTCTGAAGGTGTCTCCGTAGGTCAGACCATACATCTGGCTGCAGACACTCTCTAACATTTATTGGAACTGTTCTCTCACCACATGTGATACACATGGAAAACATGCGAAAGCCACAGGTTTGCACATGTGGTTCACATTTGCATGTACATGTGAAGCACATGTGGTTTTTCTATGAAGGAAGAGTTAGTTTGGGTTTGACGCAGGTAAAAGAAAAAGTGGTGTCTTTATCATATTAGCTGCATTGACACGCATTCAAATTTCTTCAGAAATCTTACAGTATTGACTGTAAACATCCAGACCTGTCACTTTTCCTGTTTTTGGATGCTGATGCTACTGCTGATGATGTGACAGCTGTTCGACGGTGGTTAGCCCTCTCAGGATAGGAGTGATACAGCCTATCACAGTCAGAGCAGAGTCCCTGGAGACAGGTCAGGCAGTGGGCAGAGATACGAAATATTCCACAAATTGTACAGTTTTCTGAAACAGAGAGATACATCACATTGTTATAAACCAAAGACCATCTGCAATGGGTCAACAAATTCAGTTTCCGCTCAGTTATTCCTCCTCCCCACACCACCAGTACGTTCCAACATCTAGGACACTGGTTCCAGTGTGCCAAACATAATCAACCAGGACTAATCCAGGCGGACTGATTTTTTTTACAAATTCGATGAGAAATGGGGTATTTCAAATGAGATTTTATCCTCAAGATTTTAATCCAGATTTGTAAATCCAACCCTACCTTTAACCCAGATTTCTTTTGGGTATTTCAAATTTTTGGACCCAAATCTGGATCAATTTGATCCTGAAAAGAGGGATTAAAAACCCCAGCTCAGAGCTGGATCTTGTATGTAAAATAAATTAGGTTCACAAGTGCAGTCACTATCTCCAGTCTCTGAATGTTTCAAATAAAACAGTTCATATTGAGTAAATAATACCATGATTATGGATCATACACATCATATGACAGTTGCAAATCCACAACAAAAGCACTTAACTTCCAGTAATTATCTTTGCTTGACACCGCTTTTTTTTTTAAAGGTTGCAACCACATGTAAAATTTTATGTTCCAGCAATCTCTCTGTAAACCAATTAAAAAATTATCTGTAATTGCCATTCATAATGGTAAATCAAGTAAACAAAATGTGCACATAAAACAGAATTTAATGACCACAGATACAGACAAATCTATGCAAAGTTCCTTTTTCCTTTTTGTCACAAAGTAAACATCTGGACACAAAAAATAGATTTGATGGATTTTAATCCTTAAATAAAACAAGCACATAATGCGCTGATAACCATGTTTTAGTTCGATATACATTTATTGTTTTTCAACTTCTTGTCCAGGAAAGTTATCTGGGCAATATCGCACAAAAAAGAAGAGTGCCTCTCTATTAAGAGGTCTATTAAGATATCTGCCACTATACCTCAACCTTGGTTAATTGGCTGTTTGTAGGTTTTTTACATTTTTGAGCATAGCGCATATATTGTGACTTAGAATTAGGCCTATTAAAGCAAAATACTTTTCATCGAGATCATTATCATCAAGTGTTAACATTTAATTTCTTTAATTAGTGATTCTTTGTTGTAGATGGGAAAGTGAGAGGATAATTAGTAAGGGACAACATCACCGGACTATACAATGAGAAGAGTCCTGTGTGTAATGCGAAACGCAAAATTAAAAAAAAAAAAGACAAAATATTGCCTCTTTTACGATGACACAGACTATAAAGAGTACCTACGTAATTTTCCTTATTCTATGTCTCCTCTTCCCTGGATTCAAATCAGTAGCTAAAGCTAAAACATGACAAGCTACCAACTCTGGGGTATGAAGGAGAAAACCAAAATATTTATTTATAAAAAGATGCTAAATGTCCTTTAAAGAGTTATTACTCTGATTATTTACATTGACGAGCAAGATGCCATTTAATCATCTGAAAGGCAGACATGACCCATTAAAATCCCCTATGATCAATCTTAAAGTCAAAACAAGCAGCAACCTCCCGCTTAGAAGAATGATGCCTATGCAGAAGAGCAGAAAATTGCAGTTCCCTCTTCATCCACTAGGTGCTATAGAGAGATTTCCCATTGACTCCCGTGTTAAAAAAGCCAACTTTACTGCTGAATTAAACACGTTTACAGCTTGGTTCAAACAATAATTTTAGGTTGAAAAGGTCAGGTTTACCTTCATGACAACTGTGGGGGTAGTGAAAAAGATTCTAACTTATTTGTTAAGATGTTATTTAATCCTAAAATTTTTCATTATTAGGGTGACCTTTTGATTGACAGGTGCCAGGAAAACAAGGCCCAGAGTAGCACAACAACCTTCTACTGTTAGCTGGTTAGTTCCCGGTAGCTCTGGTTTAGCTTTGTTAGCACGTAGCACAGAGTTTCATAGTTGTCAATCATAATTCCACATGCTCACACCCCCCTCTCCTCACCTCCTTGTCAGCTATTATTGGGCTTTCCAGCAGTCACAAGATTAGTAACAGTGCCAAGATGGCAAAGGAAACAACCGCCTAATCAGCTCCATTTCAGCTCATCAGAATCCTATGGGTCACGTGGTTTTAAGGTTTGTCCACAGATTCTTTAAAACGACAGATATGCCACTCTCAGTGCATTTTCTCTTTCCGAATGAGGCTGTTTGGTTGCAGTACCACTCTGTTTCCACAGGGGCATTCCAATTTTGGAGACCAAAAATGAAGGAGTCCTATGGAGCTATACCCATAAACGTGCCATTATCTCATTGAATAATCTTTTGTCTAGTAATTCGAAAATTGTGTTCGAACGAGGGTGTTAAGTTAATACCCACGGCTCAGTTTCAGATTTTTAGAGTCACGTATTTGCTTAAAAAAGTGATTTAAACTGTCAATGACTTCATAAGAAGAGCATTTACTAAAATTACGGAGGAAAATTACGGTTCCTCCGTGGTTTTCATGGCTGTCAAGTTGGTGAATACCGCTGTGTTCGCCCAATTTCATTATCTACATGTATGTAGATAATGAATGTAGATAGATTTTGTATGTAGATAGATTTTTTATGAACATCTACATCTCTCAACTCTATTTTGGACACATTACAAAAAAAGTCAACCATATAAGGCCAGAACAGCTCAGGTCACCATTTCTGATAGCCATCAGAAGGTGTTACCTTACTGTACCTGCAATTTAACAATCAATTTCACCCTCATAAAATTAGTTTGATGTTTTTTTTTTTGTCATACTTCTTCTGCAATCCTAAAAGCAAATTTTTTATGGTCTGGGTTTATTATATTGCAGTTACTGTATAACGCAACACTTTCTGTTGGCTATCAGAAATGGTGACCTGAGCTGTTCTGGCCCTGTAGAGTGACATACTTTTAAAAGTTGTGTCCAAAATAAAGTG
>JAVQJG010055777.1:0-16270 GCA_036024015.1 Craterocephalus amniculus | reverse complement strand
AGAATATATGTGTGTGAGAGAAGAATATATGTATGTGAGAGAAGAATATATGTATATGAGAGAGAGAATATATGTATGTATGGGTGTGAGAATGTATTATGGCCTATACGGCCCCTCATTTAAAATTTTAATGCTTTTGACTCGTTTCAGACGACACATAGACATTTATTATGGAAAATTTCTGAAGCTGTTGTTGCCCTGAAGCATCCAGAGGCTGAGGAAGAAGACTTCACAATTTTTTCTTCCAGCCCGGAGCTTCACATTTCAGTTGTGTCTTGCTTTATGTCGACAGATCACGTGCCAGAAACTGGATATCTACATACTCGTTTAAATGCACAACATGGCAGATTTATAAGTGATACGTGTGAGAGCACATTACTGGAGGAGAGGAAAAGAAAAAGAGAAAAAACAGTCCAACAGATAGAACAAGAGTCATCATTTGACTGACTTTTACTGGCAGGAGAGAGCTCAGGGAAGAGACAGGATGCAACATGGAGGCTGAACTAGCCGCCAGGAGGGGGCGCAAAGTGAGAAAATCTCTCAAATTTCAGTAATTGAGATTTAATAATAAACACACACAGCAAATCAGACCAAACCAAACTAAAGAAACACTAAAGAAACCGAAACTGGGATAAAAACACTACACAGCAGCAGACCAGACTCCGGTACTACAGCAGAAACCAACTAAAAAAGAAAACTGAAAAAACTGGCATACAACATCCATCAAAAGTGGACCAAACTGGGCCTAAAGCTCAAAATCTTTTTAACTATGGATACAAATAAAAGCAAGGACATCATGACATCAAAATATCTAAATCTGGACTGAAGCAGGTTAAACTTCACATCAGGAATCTCACACTCTGGTCCTTGAGGGCCGCTGTTTTTCAGGTTTGTTCACTCCTGCTCTGACAACATGTTGAATGAAATGGCCCCACCATTGTGTTAAGTTCTGAAAAATGCAGATACGACGACAGCTCTAAGCACATTGGTAACTTCTTTTCTAGGCACCAGCATTGCTTGATTAGGCCATTTACATTCTTTACACAATGCATTGATGTTATTTATACTTCCCACACAGCTGTTCTCACAGCCACTGCTCTCACATCACATTGTGATTGTCTGCCTTCACAAAGACATGTGGGCTGTTTTACGGTTTCCAAAGTTTCAACGACTTTCACAGAGAGAAATGTTGCTCTTCCTCTAATTCACAGAAAATGTTGGGGTAAACTTTAAACAAACAATAAAGTGGGAACATGTTTCCACAGAATACTGAACTCAACCTCAGTACAACTCCATATTTTACAACACAGATTTTTGTGTTTCTGCAGGAAGTTAAAGTGACAGAAAGCAACAAAACTGCTTAACTAAACTTCCAACTTCAACAAGTATTAAAAAAAAAAAACGGTAAAAGTGTGAAATGTTACTGGATTTTACAGGTTAAAAAGAGGCATAATGTCAGCAGGTTTACTGTGATCTGATCCTGCTGGATATTTTAGAAAACAAACCAGAGAGTGAAAAAAAACTAAAGGAAAAACAGTCAATACTGGAACAAACACAAACGAACTTGGTCTCAAACATCTTAGAATATTTTATTTAACTGAATTTGAAGAAGAATAAACCGATCTGAGTTATAATAGTAAACAGCAAAAGATCCAATCAGAATTAGATTAGTTTTTACTTAAACTGTTATCCCCATAATATCATATAAGAAAATACAGAATTAGGATCATCCATTAGTGCTCATCGTGTTTATTCTTTACATTTTTGAGTTGTTTTGCTCTTTCCAGAACCTCATATATTATTTGTTACTCTCCGATTTGGATTTGCTCTCATTTTTCATCCGGTTCATTTCTTCCCTCCTGCTCTTCGATCACCTGCTCTTCCTCCACTTTCCATTATATTTTCTGTCCTTCTCTACCTCCATCACCTCCCCTTTTCTTCCCTCCACCTCCATCATTCATCTACATCTCTCAGTTTTTGCCCTGTTTACATTTTTCAACTTCTTTTCTGTCACTCCATCCCTCTATCCATCATTACCCTTTCCCACCTCATCCCTTTATTTTCAGTCTCTACTCTTCCTCCAGCTCTCGCCATCACTCCTCCTCAGCTCATCCATTTCTCCTGCACAGTTCCGCCATCACTCCCTTTGTCTCTTTTAATTCCACCTGCGTCCGTTCATTGCAGCTCTCTGCATCACAATACGGTTCATCACTCGTCCTCTTCCATCCATCTATTTAACTGTTTTCACCTTGTTAACTTCTTCAAACTTTGACAGGGCCTTGCTCCTCTTTTCTTCTTGTTTTCTTGTGTTTCCCATGTAAAAAATTAAGATTCTTTCAAACTGCTGCTACCATAAAAGCAACCAGTTTTGGCGGTCAGAGGTATTTAACACTCTTGTGGTGAATATCAATGTCAAGTCAGTGAAGTGAAGGATTTATACTTGAATGGATGGCATTGGGACACGACAGACTTAGGATTCATTGTGACCGATGGGATCACACCTCTTCCTGCTTTGATCCTGGAGTATCAAGGTAGCACTTCCCCCTGCCCCAGGCTCCAAGCCACAGCAACCCTGCTTTCCCCTCCAGGCTTCACCAGAGGACAACACCTCGTAACTTCACCCTGCTCTCACCATTCTCCGGGTCAGCCTGCCAGAAGCAGCCTCTTTTTCTCTCTGCTCTCTTTTGAGGCAGAAATCCAGAATCTTTTCAAACAAAGTTTCCTACCAGGAAATGTTAGCCTGCCTGCTAACCTCTCCGACTGAGAAGAAGTGGCCGCTCTCTCCTCTAAAGGGGACCAAATTCAACATACCAGAGATCCAACTGGACACAACTGGATTTAAGCTGGATAAAGGATCTCTTTCCCCTTTGTCTTCAAGAACCAAAAATTTTCAAAGGAATGTGGTAATAAAAGACACACACAGGGCTTTAGTAGCTAATCAGCGTTAGCATAACATGGCTAAGCAAGGTCAGTTTTACTGTAACCTGTCCTGTACTGTACTGTAAGCCAATCACAGCACTCTATTCTCTGACTTGTGTGTAGTCAGCGGGGCTAACAGACTCTTACCGAAGCTTGTCGGGAGCAAGTTGAAAACATTTTTTCCTCCAATAAATATCTCCAGGGCTACTCGTTGCTCACATTTCACAGAGAACTTTCCGTTTAATGTGCTGAAAACAGCATCTCCCGCTGTGTCAAACGGTTGCCGCTGCTCCATGTTAGCAATGTTGACGGTGTTAATGCCTTTCGCGTAACTGCGTTGAGCCCGCCTCTTTGGATAAGCTCAAAATTGATTGGCTACCACTTTTTGGGGATTTTGGAAATCAGTTGAATAGGCGTCTTGAATAGGACAATATAAAGCTTTTGAAATTTAGTGGGCGGGACCAGGCTAATATATTCCCATAAATTCCTGTTAATTCCCATGGAAAGTTTAGCCTGATCCTGGCCACAAAATTTCATGAGCTCCAATATCCCCAAAAAAATCAATTTTGAGGTTTTCCAAAGAGGCATGCAGTGACGTGACAGGCAGCAACACTGTCAACATTGCTAACATGGAGCAGCGGTGATCTTTGACACAGCAATAGATTCTGTTTTCAGCACATTAAACGGAAAGTTCTCTGTGAAAGCAGCCCTGGAGACATTTATTGGAGAGAAAACCATTTCCGCCTTGCTCCCGACGTGCTTCGGTAAGAATCTGATCTAGTAGTTAGCCCGCTGGCTACACATACATCAGAGGAAAGAGTGCTGTGATTGGTTTTAGATGTGAATGGGACAACCGCCTCTTCTTAGAAGCAGTTGTCCTCAAGCTCTTGGCCAGACCAATGCTCACACTGAAGTGGCGTTAGCCAGGCTTTGGAAAGTTTCCACCTTTGAAAATGCCTGTATGTGCAATGGGCTGGTTGACCCGCTTATTATTTATTATACATGAAAATTGACCAGTGACAGCGCTGGACTGTGCATGTGGCAGTATCCGTGTCTTTATTTCCCAACAGTTGGAAATGTTTTTGTACTTTCTTTCCACCTCGATCAGCTGTTAGTTAAAGCTGTTCATTCATCCTCGTAACAGTAAAAATACGGAAGTCACTACGTCCCCCTTCATGCTTTCACACCTTATCTACACCCACCTCACATGTCCGACCAATCACGCTACACTTCTCGGAGCCCCTCGAGAACAAAGTTCGGCCAGCTCGATGTGGCAAAGAGTGTCCTCATTCACGTCCGGCGAGAACAAAATTACGTCATTTTGTTCTCGGACCCTAGGGAGCGAGAACAAAGTTCTCGCTTCACGCAGAGTATGTAGAGGCCTTGAGCCAGACCTAGATGTTACCATCCCTGTTTCCTCTATCATGTCTCTGATGACTCTCTTCAGGATGGTACATCTGACGGCCAGTGTTAGGAGGTGTTGCACTGATGTTACCATATAGTCTCTACGTGGTGCTCTCAAACCAGACTGTCCCCACACAGAATGATCAGCTCAACCATGACAATAGACTTGGTAACGAAAGGACCAGAGAACTATTTGGGCCGTAAGGGAGTTGAGGTGATCTCTGAAAGGGAACCTTGCTAATTGAGGCCAGCCATCATTTTCTACTCAGCTCCAGGAGTCAGGAGCAACCACACCCTGGCAATGCTAAGAGACTGCCAGGTCTCCCTCTGTACAAAAAAATGAATCCAGCTCTGTGATGGCACTCTGCTGACCTTGTTTGTTTTAAGCTTCCAGCTTTGCAGTCCCTGTGTCACCACTGCATTGCAGCTGGCGAGGATATGCGGTACTGTATGCTTGGGCAAAGCTGGCAGTTCTCCTCAGAGCACATACAAAAGGATGATGTATAAAGGCTCGGAACAAGTGTTAAATTTCCCAGTTCATCATCCCAGTTAATCTGTCATTGTGTCCTTGGGCAAGACACTACCTCCTCCTAGCTTCCAGTGTCAGCATCGTGGGTGAATGAATGTCCATGAATGTTCAGTGGTGGCCGCTGGTGTAGATTAGTTGTCATATTTCCATCAGTCTGCTCCAGGGCTACACATGTAATTTACCACCACAAAGTATAAAGGTAAAGTTAATTAATGGATTCGCTGTAAACACTTTTAGTGCTCACAAAATTTACCTGAACCCTTTATTAGCTTTGGACCACATCTTAGGTGCTGGCCCTCAGCCAAGGCCAGTCCTGCGCTGCAGAATTATTCCTACGATCTCACCATTTCAAAACCCTAACGGTGTGCTCCACCATTTGTACTGCATGCTTCTTGCATCCTGTTCAGATCTGGGCTTTTTGGTTTTTCATACAATCAAACATGGTTAGCTACAACACTTACTTACACTTACTTACTAATGTCTCATCTTGTGCTATTAGCTATTTTTCTTGTTCAACACAACAGAAACAGCTTCAGGGAAATATATGACCAAGCCAATCAAAGTTTGGAACGAAAGATAATTTTGTAGATTGTTTATCAGGAATAGTTGAATCAAAAAGGTCATTAGGGAGGAAAAGTGGGGAGACCATTTCCTGTCAATATTTCAACTTCTGCTTGACTCCCTGGGAGGGATTCAGCTTAAATAAGTCAGCTGTCCAAATATGATGATATCAAGATGGTGGACCACCTTATTATGGCTTCTTGTCCCAAAGGCAGATTCAATCACCTGAAAGGAAAAAAATACTTAAGTTCCATGATTGTTAAAGATAGTTGCTCACCAACAGTTGCAGAGCCAATTAGAGAACTTAAAAAGGCTGAGACTCAACCACCTGATCTCTTCCTTTGCTCCCATCACAATAGCTACAGACAGTAGAGGGTACTGAAACTACTACCGTTTTGTCACATTTGATAACTGAATGTCAGTACTCAGTAACTGACCCCTACTTCACACAAGGGGAAGTAACAGAGCCAACAAAAGGACATAAAAAGGACCCCCTCCTTTGCTCCTATTAGTTTTACCTTATGTTCAAATAAAATGTTTGAACAGAAACTAAATGTTTTGAAAACTGCCTCGTCCATCCGCCCGTTTCAGACAGCTGCTGAACTGAACTGGTAACAAGTTAAAGCCTCAGAGGCTCGTCTTTTCTTCTCACTACATCTCACCAAGCTAAACACTCATCCGTCACTGTTAGCAGTGCTAAACAGACTATTGGCAGTCTCCTACAGTCTCCCAATTCTATGATTTATAGATGGAACTCACTCACAGCTCTTGAAGATGAAAATATGACTGCAAGGCAACATGGGAGTCAAACAGGCAGAAAAAGAGTCAATGAATGTTTGCTTTTTAAAACAGCAGAGAAAAGGTTCCAGTTAATTTTTTTTTCCTCACTGGATTTAAAGGCATCGTTCACAGGAACATAAAACACTTTTAAGGAACTATAGAAAATACATTCTAATGAATGAATAATTTAGAAACAGTAAAAGTAGACCTTTCTTAAGAAACAGGTTTCCATTTAACACAAAGCACCTCCAAACATGATCAAACGAGGACGGTTGACAGCTTTGTGAACTGAATTTAACATAAGAGCAGAAACAACTACACTTACATATAAATCTTCATATATAAGGACACAGTGCAAGTAGTTCAATTCCGTGTTGTTTGATTTTGGTGTCATGTTTATTCAGCTCTACTCTTAGAGATTAGATTAAGATTTGTATTAGGGCTGTTAAAGTTAATATTTTAACACATTAGTCCTTTTAACGGGGACAATTTTTTTAACATGGAATTAATGCAAGCACTGTTTGCATAATTTCAGGAAGGAATGTAGGAATAGGTTATATTTATGATGCAAAAACAGACATAATGGATCTTTTACACGGACAGTTCAGCTTTAAAGTTCTTCAAGATTGTTTGTCTGGACCAGACTGGTATTTTATCACCTAAATTATCCAAATCATACAGGAGAAGCTGACTCAAACTGGCCACGGGTTGAGGAATAGAAAACAAAACAAACTTAGGGTGGTACACAGCCTCCCGTGCATTAATGATGCATTCAGTGTAGCTTGGAAGGAACAACTCTTAACAATCTACCATACTGTCTATGACTACAATACTGAGAAATGAACAAATCAGGATTAATTAGAATCTATGTGGGCTTCTTAACAGTTTAATTATTATATAAGTATAATTATTATATAATTATTGTAATGGTAAATATCCTGTTAAATATAGTAATAAAATAAAAAAAACTAAAAATTATGATTTAAAAAAAAAAATATGCGATTAATCAGAGAAGTTATATGACCCCATGAGAGATGGATCCGCTCCTGCAAAGTTACAATGTCGGGTTTCTGAAGATGGCAGCTCCCTCAGTGGGTTGACATGCGTCAAACACTGTATACTGACCACAGAAATCCTCCATTAGTACTCACATTAGGCTGATGTTTGGGTAAAAAGTCAAACGATATCCCTTTAATGGGGCTGATTTAACAGGCATGCACAGTAAGAATAATTTCCATCCAAATTTCGAAATTGCACTTCCATGGTGTAAAGAGAGAGAGAGCCTGAAGCCAGAAAGAGAAAGGAAGGAGAAAGAGCGAGAGAGAGAGAGAGAGGAAGAAAGAGGTAACCGGGAAGAAGGTGAATATCTTGTTCTGGTTTTAACAGGATATAAACAAATAAGACAATGTATGATGTTAAATTGGTCTGATGACCATGGGTACTAATGTTGCCTTCATCTTCCCGGCTTTTTCCAGCTTTTCCTTGAGTCCTTAGTATTTCTCCAGTTTCTCATGTTCCTTTTTCCTGATATTGTCATGATTCGGGATGACAACATATGTTACAACGGCTTCCCTTGGCCACTTATCCATGATCACAATGTCCTCTTGGGTGGCCTTTACCATTTTGTCGGGCTGTATCTGGAAGCACCACAGGACCTTTGCTTTTTCATCCTCCACCATCTAGAAAGGAGTTGTCCTTTGTGTCTTTGGGGACTCCCGTCCACATTCTGGAGATGTTTCAAAACAACCCTCTGAAATCGGAGGAGTTATCTGGAAATGTTAGACCTAGAGCTGGGCAAAATATCAAGATTTTCAGATATATCGAGACTTTGTCACACAAGATATAGAATAAGGGAATATTGTTTATATCGAGTTAGCTTGTTTTGAGTTAAAAATATCTATCTTAGCATTTTGCACAACTGCATCTTTGTTATGGTCGTTGAAACGCATTTTTTATTAATTTGATACACATTTACTTTAATTTCAGTCAAATATTTTAATGCAAATGTGCTTCTGAAGCTTCATAAAGTGCATTTAGCACTCAACTGTAAATTTGAACCATCTCTTTGTTAACTTGACCAAAAAAAACTATATCAAGATATATATTGTACAGTCTAATGTGATTGAGGAAAAAATTATGGAGATATGAAAATTGGTTCATATCGCCCAGCCCTAGTTAGATCCCGTCCACTAAACCCTGATTTGTCAATCTCTGAAGGAAATGCAAACATGAAATTTGATTTAGATTTTTTTGCAGATAACCGACTTTGCTGTCATATTTATTCATCATTCCTCTATGTGATGTGCTTTGCTCTGACTTTGAAAGGTAAAACCATTCATATTATACTTCAGCTCATAAAGGGTTAAATGGAAACCAGGACCAATGAGGTGCAGTATGGAGTTCAGTGTTTATTTAATAACTCCTCCATCCTCTGCCTTCTCTGTGCAGAACTTTCCTAACAAAGTCACAAAGTGCTGATCACATCTGCAGCGTTAAGAATTTCCATTTTGTGAGAACAACTGTCGCTCTGCATATGAACCCAGACTACTTGTCTAAAATCACAAACATGAAGTTTCCCTGAGGTGGGAGCGCTGCTTTCCATTGGCCTCCAGTAATGAATATGGATCATGGAAACAATATATGGAAAAGCATGCGGCGGCCGCCTTTTATTGAGCCTCACTTCTGAATTAGTTATGAGGACGACATAAATTATGCAGACTGATTAGTTACCAGGAAACCCAAGGGTTTACCTCATGGTTTACAGTTTGGTATGCTGGAGAGGATCGAAGTGGGACAAGAGGAAAACTGTAAGTGTTCAATTAAATCAGCATTAATGAACAAGGCTGAGATTGAGTTTAATTCCAGGCATGGACAGGATGCTCTCAGCTCATTTACAACAGGAGCAAAAACATGTCAGTTATTGGTCCTGACATCCAATAACAGACACCTTCACCCTTTAACCCAGTATCAGCCTGCCCTTCCATTTTTCAGTGACTATAATGAATTTCATTGACAAGTTGTGGAAGTAGTCTGCCTGAGATTCCCTACAGTCTGGTTTGAGAATGTAATGCCAAAAGTAAGTTTATTCTCTCATTACCGTTTACGTTTGGACCGTTTTACTATCATTACTCTATTATTACATCTGTGATATGTTCAGAGAATACAAACCTAACGCTCACAAGAATCCAGGTGCAGTGTCACGGCGCTGCACTCGCTGCACCTGCGCCACTCACTTTTATGGCATCTAAGCAGCCAAAGAGTCTGGATTCCTTCAGTTTTACATTATGTCTGGGCTGCAAGTGCTTCATGATGTTAAAGCTGACTGCTTTAGTGTCACAATTACACAATGATGATTACGGTTAGGCAGACATTTAAAATGTACAGATAACAGTATTATTTTACCAGAATTGGTGGGAAACTGGTACCAAACAATACCGACACTCGGTATACGTCCCTAGTTGTTGTTGTTGGCCTGCAGAATCCTGATGCTGAGAAACCTCATTTCATGATTCCATTTTTCATCTGGGGTCATTATCAGACTGACTTTTCCTGGCTTGGAGAGCTCAGAGCAGAGACAGGATGAACATGGATGCTGCCAAAAGGAGAAGTAGTGTGGCTTTATGGATCAATGCAAAAGAAAAAATGAGACCAAACCAAAGCTAAACCTGAAAAAAGCCTAAAATGTCACTGGGTAATGATGGAGCATACTGGGACAAAACCAGCAAACGGTGTCAGACCAGGCTAAAACAGCAGAAGCTAAACTCAAAAGACAGCTTTAAAAATTGGTCTAATTAATTTGGTCCCCTATTAATAGTGTACCAAATTGGACCAAAACAAGTTGTGGTAAAATTCTTGCAACTAGTGATACAAAGTTCGGTGGTGTCATGTTATAAGCTTTTTCTGGAATTTTTTTCTTAGAATTTGAAGGCATTTGCTGAATGTTTTATGATTTTGCTATTGCTGTTTTAGTTTATTTTAGATGGTGTCATGAGAAGCCATCCACAAGTTATTGAGATTTCCATGTAATGGGCCAATAAAACAACATCCCTGTCCAAGTGAAGCTGTCAGCACGCACCTTTGAATTGGTGATTTAAAAGTGATAAAGTCATTACTGCCTGACATTAGCACATAAATCTGCGCTACTTTTGTGAGGAAAACAGAGTAAAATAGGGTACAGCGTCAGAGCATCGGCAGGACTCTGGTTTCACAGCCAAGCAACAATTATCTGAGGTAAAAAATATACAAAAAGCATCATCGTTTCCTATTTCTCTGAAACCACTGAGCTCACATTCTTCCTTCCTGAGTGGGTGCACACAAAAACACATCTGACTCATGATTCAACAAATACATTTTCCACATGAATCCAACTCCAAACTGCCTCCATAGAAATAATCAGGAACATGACGCACCCCTTTCCAAAAACAACTCTCTTCTTTTGTGTTTGTTTAGCTGCTGACTTTATCCAAGGCACACAAACGTAACAACACACACACATTTCGCAGGTGTGTGAGACCTCGCACCGTTCAGCGCCGCAGAGATCAAGATGTAATTACAAGCAGATTACTGGAAAATGGCCAGGCTTTGGCGAGGTTAGGTGGTGGTGGTGGAGCTGTTGTTGCTGCTTACCAGCCTGATCCTGAGTTTAGCGAAGGTTAAGACACTTCGTCATCCTCGCAGTGGTAATCGACAATCCCTGCACACCAGCTGAGATTATAAAAGGGCAAATAAGGGAAGTGGAGAGCTGCAGAGGAAGGCAGGGTTAGATTAAAGGAAAATAGTCAAGAAATTACAGAGATTTATGTGGAGGAATGAGAGTAAGTGACAGAAACACTTCCTGACATGTTTCTGTCTTTGACTCTTCCCAACACCGGTTAAAATCGTGGAAATAGTTTGTTCCCACCTCAACACTCAGAGTGGAATCCATCCCACCCATTATTTAATTTTTTATATTATATTTTCAATGTTTTGTTTATGTGAATACCTGGCTAGCGTTTGAACTGCCCTCAGCTTTTGTTGTTATAAACCCCTCAGACCTGTTTTGCTTTCTGTCCCCGTCTCTGAAACGAGTCCCTGACCTTCCCCCCTCCTCTCCAAACGGCAGGCTTCAGAAAGAAAAGACAAGACATGAAACGGTGTCTAACGTGATTAATCGCTGGGAAAGCTTTGAACGCTGCTCCGACCTGACCTGCTTGTAATAAGAAAAGAATGTGGGCTTAATAAAGACATCTAACCTGTTAATTAGACTGATGTGGCTCAGTGAAAAGTGTGCGTGCGTCTCAGAGGATTCACACCTAATGAATCTGTCGGCACACACACACAGTCTGCGGCGGCGGTGAGGAGCGGAGCCATAATTTATGTGACACAACCGTCCTCTCTGTAACGAGTTAAGAGCTCAGCAGAGAGCGGCGCCGCCCCACCCCGGGCTCAGTCGGGACAGGAAGTCAGATAAATGAGTCACTCCACATTAACTGCATTACACACACCTAACGGCGCAGGTACATCAGGGGGGAATGAACAGCTCTGGGAATGAACGGCTGCAATAAAAGTCAGCGGGCGCCGCATCAGAAATGGACAAGATGAGGGATAAGGACCGTTGGATAAACCCGGCCGGATAAACCCGGCTTGAAAAGGTTTCATTTCAACATGTATGCTGCACTCATGAGGACACAGACAAACAACCATCTGTTGTGTTGCAGACGTATTGTTTGCATCACTGCAGGCTCACATACAAGCAATCATAAAAAAGTATCTTTAAATGAGATGCAGACAGAATGAACCTGAGACCTGTCATGTTTAGTCCTGTCAGCTGTCTCACACGCACCCATTTTTCACATTTCAAACTTCCGACATAAAGGCCGAGGGAAGGGAGCTTTTCCTGCTTTGTAATGCTTTCATTCCTTCTCTTAAAAACATTTCAACTCTAAGCATTATGTTCCATTTTTTCTCCAATCATGTCATAATTCTGATGAAACAGAAAAAAAATCACAGGAGCATACTGCGTGTGTGCAGGAGTAAATGTGAGACAGGTAATGATCAGGGGATGTCTTTAAACTTGTTAGTTGCAGAGTGTTTTCAAGTAGAGCACTTAGTGCTACTTTTGTATGAAAAGTGCTTTATAAACAAAATTTGATTTTGATTTGTCAGAACACTCCAGCTTTCTGCAACCTGGGTCCTGCTCCCTGCCAGCCGCTGAAGGCTGGAGCCCATAGGGGCCCTTTGTGGCCCTCTAGGTGGGTCCTTCCTCTGCCGTCCCTCTGCTGGGCTGGTTGAGCTTCATGGTGGCTGCTAGGTGACGGGGCCTTGGGGCCATCTTCATCATTCTCTGATCCATGAAGGGGTCTGGGTGTGATTACTCATCACCAAACGTCATTCCCCTCTGATGTACATGCCAGTACAGTCTCTGTGTCACTGTGTAGGTTTAACACCAACATTCTTATTTGTACTATTCATTTTTTTGCTCAGTCTGTTTCTAATAGATGCTCCCGATGATTGTCTGCTTTATATTCTCACAGACACTATTAAGTTATTGTACAGGTGCAGCGACTGGTTTTCCTGCTTCTGTTGCAGGTGGTAGAGTTGTTGTGCTTTCCTCTTGCATCTCTGTCTCCTTTTCCATCTCTTTACGCTGCTTCCCTTTGTTTCGCTTACCATCATTAAATCTAACTTGGCAATATCCAAAGTAGGGATCCATAATCAAATATCAAGCGCAGCATTTTAACCTTGGAAAAACTCATTTGTTCTGCATAACAAGGCAGGGCACCTTTCTGCTGTCATGAAGCTGGACACGTTAGAAAAGGGAAAAAAAAGGAACTGAGATTTCCCCTCCAGAGGCTGATTGTAAACTTTGCTTTTTTAAACTATTTCCTCCTGCAGAGATATACTGATTGTTCTAATTATGTGTGTGACCGTCTATCCCAGATGTTGCAGAGCCCAGAGAAATTACTTCTGGATGAATATTGGGTGCCTTCTTTGGACAGTCGGCCAGTTTAATGTTTGTGAGTCTAACTCCATACTACAGGGTTTGCCTGAAATTTCCCCTGGTGTGCTTGAATAGTTTGATATTTTCTACAGTAGACATATAATATGTGATTCTCTTTTCAGTCCTTCTCGAAGGGACATTTTCTTGAAAGAGGTCTCTGACATTCCTACATATTTTACGACTAACTGGAGAGCCCCTGTCCAACTTTGTTCCTCAAAGACTCATCCTTCTTAGCTTCACACAACAGCTCTGACCAGTGATTGCTCCACATTTGTTTCCCTGTAAAACCAGCCGGTCTTTAAAAAGAAATCAACCTTTAAAGGAGTTGTTGAGCTTAGCTGGAGAGCAACAGAATGACCCGATGCAGAGCTATGAATCTTTCCTGATTCATGCAGGTTTGATTTATCTCTCCCCCTGATGAACTGCGTTTTGGCCGTTTGCTTGTCGGTGACAGCTGCTTAAAAGCATCATCAATATAACGCTGTGGCTGATCAGCACATTAAATGCATCATCAGAGTCTGATTCACAGATTATCCACAGTGATTTATTTATCCAGTCTACCTCTCAGTGCGCCAGCCTACCCATCGGCCGGTAATGACCAACCAATCACCTTCTGCCTTCCCCATGGACATTTATATTGATGAATCAAGCCTGTTGTTTGTGTGCAGATTTTGTAATGTGTCCTAAAAACACAAAGGCCATCCTCTTCATCATCCTCCTCTGCTCAGATACAATAAAGGAAATCTTATAATTGGACTTCCACTGAAAAAAAAAAGATATCTGTGCCTCCTACTTGTCATCATTTGCCCGAAAGATAAATAAATATTCTGATCTAAAATGCAGCCAGTATGTTTGGAGACGGTTTCAGCCACATAATGTAGAAACTGGGACTCAGTACAACCTCCATGACCTGCTAAAGACCAACCTAAACTAGGTCTTGGTTCTGGTTCTAGTACAGAGCAAGTTCAGCCTTTCAGTCTCTGATGTTTTCCCACCACATATGTCGACGTAAACATCTGTTCCAGTACTGGCTGTAAGCAGTTTGAACCTCCTAATATTTTTTGAGTTTCAGGAGAAGATCATTGTGCAGGGAGACAACATCTGCCTTTGCTCAACATTTTTTTAAAGCAGCAGCATCACTACTTATAGTAAATATAAATCCATCCATCCAAAGTTCCGTTTTCTGCTGCTAAGCTGGGGTCAGCAGCTCCCCTCTGCCCAGCCACCTCTTCCAGCTCATCTCAAAGTCCTGGAAAGACCAGAGGACATGCTGGGGGTTAATCCCCCCATAAAAATAATTTTAAACAAGAGCCTCTCTCATCACAACCCTGGTCAGTCCTTCATCCAGAGGCACTGAAGGAGGATTTTCTGCCTCCTCAAAGAGTTCAGGTGCATCATGAACATCATAGAAGAGCAGATTTAAGGAGCAGTTGGTGATGGTGAACCCACAACTAAAGAGGAAGGGCCAAGAGAAGAAGGGAATTTATTCTGAATCTGATCTGTTGTTGAGGATGAAGGTAGATCCTCACTCGAGCCAGATGTCAGTTCCACGGGAACTCAGAGGCTCAAAGCTTCCTCTGCCGACCACTCATCATCATCATCATCATCATTGTCATCATCATCATGGACTGGAAATCAGTCAGCTTCAGAATACTGGTGCCACTGGGAACGGAGAGTTTTAAATACTCTCATTTTCTGTCATTCAGCTTTTGTTGTAATTAAACGACATTCAAGTTATGAACGTATTTGTGAAAATAACAATTTTACGACTTTATAACAAATGTATATTATTTGTGTTTTGAGTCGTCGTATCGTTGTTTTGAAATAAAATCTTAAAATGAATCCATAATATTTGTCTGTTATCCTTCATTTTGGAAAATGTATTCCCTTTATAGCACCTGTTATCCAGATTAGATAATCCTGAAACGTCTGTATTTATATCAGAGTAATCCAATCTGAAATTACTTTGAACAACCAGGATAAAAGTAACACAAACTACATGATCCTCCACAGTAAAATACGGGATTACCGAATCCGGATAACCTTTATCCGGATTAAATCTTTTGAACAACCGGGCCCACAACAGTGGAGGACAGAAAAAAACATTGTTCTCACTCTGAGGGCAGCTCATTCACTCTGATCTTCAAACCAAGCAGAAACTCCTCAGATTTGCTCTGACAGGGATGAAACGCTCTCACCTGTCCCTCTTAACTAACTTAATAGCTCTGTTTTCTTAGCTGTTGTGTCCTCAGCTCCCTTGTTGTGGTTTATGTTGTTTTGAACGCTCCCTCGCCGCTCAGCAGGACACATTGTTTTTACATCAATACTGAATAAATCTCTGGAAGCCCGAAAGCCTTTCTGCTTCAACACACTGCTTCTGATAAAGTGCTCCTGTTGTATTTGGTATTTCCCCAGGGTTACACTGGAGTCAACACTCGTATCTGTCTGAAGAGAGCTTCTTCTTCCACGCTTTGTTTCACTTCCTCTTCACTCTGTTCTTATGCTGCTTCCTGCCTGCAGACAGGTGACCAGGAAAGAAAAAATTTAACTACTCATGCATTCATTTCGGTACAGCTTAATCCAAAGTTTAATCCAGCGGGAAGCTGGAGCGCATCCCAGCTTTTATCAGGCTAAAGACGGGTAGACCTTGGACAGGTCACCGGTCCACACCGGTCCGGACAAAAATGAACCATTTCTGTGCAATAAGAAAAATCTTTCCCCAAGATAGCTGCTAAATACTCAAACCTGTGACTATAATGATCTCAGTGAGCTAAACATTCAGTGCATCTAAGAAAGATAGATGCTCAGCAACTTTGTATATAGTAATGGTGCGTTCAGACCAAAAGCAGCGAGAGCGTCGGGAGCGTCAGGTTTACATGTAAAGTCTATGCAGATGCGCGTCAAGGTGCGGCGAGCAGTTGAGCAGCGTGTTTTGAGCGTCGGGAGCAGCGCGTTTTGGGCGTTTGAGCGTCGGCTGCTCTCGCCGCGCGTCAAGAGCAGCAAGAGCAGCCGCTGCTCGAGTTGGAAAATCTGAACTTTTGCTGCTTGACGCGGAGCGTCAACCAATCAGCGCAGCTTAGCTTTAGCTTTAGCAGATA
>JAVQJG010055767.1:0-11908 GCA_036024015.1 Craterocephalus amniculus | reverse complement strand
CTGGGAGAGACAGAGATATGTCTATCCCCACTTTTACAAATTGGCAGTGGCATTCTCGTGTACTCCTGCCTTGTCTTTGCCCAGTGAGCAGGTGTTTTCAAAAGTACGTGAAATACTGTAAAAAAGAAAAGAAAGAAACCGCCTACGGACTCCCACTGTAGAAAAAGATGTTTTCAAATAAACACCAACGATGTGATCCCCTAAGTAATCGCCCATACCTCACAGTTGCAAAAGCACAATAATTGTCACTACCCCAACCACTCTTACCTCACTGTAAATGATCATTTCAAGTTTCAGTATGTGAACATTTTAATGTACTGTATATATATATGTGTGTGTGTGTGTGTGTGTACTGCCATAACTACATTTATATTTTGCTAACAGTTGTATTCACTGGCTTTATGTCACACACTTCAAATTGCCGCCTGATATTTGTGCGTCCACTAGATGTCCTACTAGAGCAAATGAAGCTTCAAGAAGCATTGCGCTCGAGTGAACCAATTGGAAGAAAGACTTTAGCGCTTCAAAAAGCTTCATCTGCCCATCACTAGAAATTACCCTATAAACCTTCTCAGGCTGATGAGAAACAACAATTGTTGCTCTATCAGAATTCCTTTAGTAATATAACCAGTATAACCCATCCGATATAGGATCGGGTAGAAGCCGCTGAACGGCACACCTTTCCTCTAAGAACATTATTTATGTGTCTTTCCCCATTGGCATTGTGTGAACACACACTAGGACGCTGCAGTACATCAAATTGCCAAAGCTTCTATGTTCATAGATGTTTTTACAGCCATGAAGATCAGTTTCTAGTGCATTTAATAAACAGCAACTGGTTGCTGCTTACCAGGAAGCATGTATTTAGCTTTCCACGTTTATTCTACACATTGGCTGAGGTTTTGTTAAAATGATGATGTCATGATTCATTATGGTATGTTTGAATTCGCAGTAGGATTTATCATGTGTTATAGTTTATCTGATGCTTATTTACCTATTATCTAATATTTAAACATGGAAAGGACCAGAGGATTCTGTCCTGATATTTGAACCATTAAAGCCAAGCATATAAAGTATATATAGGCCCCCCAAAAAACTTTTAATTTCTTTTCCACAATTTGGTGTGGAACCAAACAAATAAGGGCCAAAGAAAGTCTTCAGATTTTTTTTAACAAAGAGTTAGTTTCTGAGGATTAAAAGAATGTGTCATTTCTTTTACACACATATGCAGATCGACAGTACAAATGGCTGGCATGTTGTTTTGATGTGGTTTCTCTCTCATGCAATCAGCAGCACACTGCAGGATAATTTGTGGCTTCCCCTATTCTGGCTGAATTCATTTGGTGCTGTCAAATCTTCATCTCAGTTGCCACTTCAGCACAGCAGTGCAAATACAAACATTCATTTTCATCTGTAAATAATTTCAGGCACTAAATGTCCATAAAACCCTGATGTTTATGTGTTTATTTGTCACTGTACCATCTCTGCATATTTTACTTCTGCAGAAGGTTTGCCACTTTCTTGTATCTAGAAGTTTCCTACAATGTAAATGATTAGACCAACTTAAATTAAGAACTGGATTGATGATGAACTGTCCCTCATCTGAACAAGTCATCTCAAACAAGAGCACATATAATATCCATTGACTTCAAAATGAACCCAGTCGAATCATAACATCATCAGTTCTGTCAATGATGCATGATGAGAGAAAATTTGATGTTAAATTGTAAATGTAAACGTGTAAAATATTCGCGCCAAAATGGTAATACAATGTTGTGAAGCAGTTGTGCACACAGACAGATAGAGAGCACATGTTTTCTGCAGGCAACCATGCATATAAACACACATTTCCAGTCCCTTCACAGCTGATAAACACACCATTTATACTGAATGAGCAAATCCACTTTATGGGTGCACACCAGTGACGGCCAGTAAAGTCAGACTGAGGAGCAGTGCTGCCCTCATTATAACCCACAGTGTCCTCTGTGATTAACTGTTATTGATTTAATCACTCTACGTGTCTAAATGTTACATTCCTATTTTTTATTTTTATTTGAAAAGACTCTCCTTTTGGCCTGTGTTGACTAACATTTGGAATTTCACAAATATATGATCTATGTGGACAGCGTACTGACGGGGTGAATAAAGCGGAATGACTCATTTCACCTTCACCTCAGAGTTGGAGTTAACTCCATGAAAGTCTCATTATTAGTTCTCTCTGACATTCAGCTCCTTTTTTTTGTTGAGGAGGCAGCTGACTCAGATGTCCATCTGTCTGCATATCCAACGTCCATCGCCCCAAAGGAGAAGAATTATTGATGGCACTTTGGGTCATAGCTACATTCAAAGTCAGATGACTAACTGCTGACGCTGACATTACAGGAAAAGTGACAGCTTTCTGTCACCTAGGAACTTTTAGAAACGTTAGAACTCCCAAACTTTTCCTCACTGAGCTAAACACTGTCTCTACCAGACAAAAAAAGTACAGAGTTTTAATTAACAATCACAAAAGATGGAGTTCATATTAATTAACATTGAGTAGTTAAAACTAGTTCCCAAGCTTCATTAAAGATTGATGCGGCTACACAAAGGGTTTCATCCCACAAACCTCTGACTAAAGTGTTTATTTTAAACTGCAGCAATTATAGAAACTTATAATCAACATGTGGATGCAGGGCTTGGTGTTACAGTCTTTGTGTGCAAACTGGAACATTGGAAAATGTTCCAGTTTGCAACAATTTCCACTGCAGATTTAATAGCCAGTGGCTCTCTGTGTGCATTTTTGCACATTTCTCTAGGTGTCCATGCACAATTTACTCAGCATATAAACATGGTTCAGAGAGAATTGAGGCCTTGTTTGACTGAAACGTATTGAAGGAATCATGTTGAACCTCTACATTTCCAGCTTCAACAATGTGAAACATCTTAAATATGGTGATGAGCTCATTCATTTCCAGCCAATCCAGTGTAAAAAATATCTATATAAATTGTGTATATTTACATACTGTAAATGTTGCACAAATGCTGCCTTCATGTGGTATGAGAAGCATCATTTCCACCTGTGAAGTCGGAATATGACCAGCCAAACTCAGTTTAAAGCTCTCTTCTATTCATCGCTGCATGTTAGGTAGGAGGATAATTAAAACAGAAACTGAAGTCCAGATGATAAATGAGTAAAGAATTTATTTACAAGCCCTGAATCAGGAGAGTTGCTGAGGTTGTAGATAATTCACTTACGATGGGAGAAAGAGGAAAGACATGTAGGGTTTTCCTGATAATTTTGAAAATTCCAGGGTAGATGCCAAGATGGCAGGTGATCAAACTGATTGTATCCTCAGAAGTGAAGAGACAAAGAGCTCCTTGAATCCAAACAAAGTTCCAACTCATACTACAAACACTCCAAAAAATGTAAATGGTATATAGAAAACAGAAAACTAGAACTGATGGGAGAGTAGGCCCATGGAAGTTGTTAGGGTTGAGATGCATGAGCCACCAGGCAGCATCTGGAAGCCACGGCTAAGACAAGGTGACAGGCAAATACAGGCAAAATCCCACAATAAATAATATCTTGCCAACCTGCTGTAGGCCAGGGCTATGCAGACCCTGAACTGAGACACAGCTGAAGTTTCAGCCACCCACTAACTCTGCTCATGTCACCTCTCCAATATGACTAATCCTCAGAGGCTAATCTCCAAACCAAAAGTGTAATAAATAAACTTCAGCAACATACAGGTATATTTTTAAGCTTTTTCAGGTGTTATATGAGAATAAAAATGTATATTTTTTCTTATTTATTGTTATGCTCATATGGAGCTACTTAAAATCTCTACAAATTGTCAGAAGCAAAGACTTCTTTAAAAAAGTGCATTGCATGCGTTCTACAGTTTTTTTTGTTGGTTTGATCAAGACAATGAAGAAATGGTATGTAAGTCTGGCAATTACAAAAGAAAGAGACCTTTTTATACCTTTGTTCATCCTTTGGCTCACTGTATATAAGATATGGGCGGAAGACTACTAGAAAAACTTTCCTGGCACGGATCACAGTGCCAGCTTCCAAGTTTTTTTGCTGGTGCCAGTGCCACATCCCTCAGCTTATCCCAAACAATGTGGCAGCGGTTTGAGATGCAGTTAAAGTGAGGGATTGGAGCCTTAAAGCCTCTGTAACGGTCTGCAGTGGTTAGGATTATAAAAGGAGAGAGTGTTCTGTGGATGGATGGTGGATATCTCATAGAGTGGATGTGGGGACATGGGAGTGCATGTTCAAAAAGAACAGGGATGGCTGCATACATACAGTACTTTTCTCTGTGTGTATTTTATCATATTTTTCCTTTTAGGAACAGAAATCCTACTTTTCATAATAGGGTATTAAATTGCTCTTCCTCAATGTTTCTGTCACTTTCAACACATCCAAACACATTCACTGCTCACTGCTTCTGGTACAGAAGTCCCTCTCTCCTGTTTGAGCTCCTCTCCTTGTACCCAGGCTTTTCTAAGACAACCCTGCCAAAGTCCTTTCAGCCAAGTGTTGCTGACGTCACTACTTGTTTATGGATGTACTTGTTTTATTTCAAAGTTTCCCCCTTCAGATTATCAGCCAAAACCAGTAAAGAAGCAGAGACAAGCAGATGTTTGGACCCTTTTTTATTGTTTACTTTCCAGGATGGACTGAACGAAGTTTGTGTCGCGCTGCTTGGTGAGTTGTTTTGTTTTTGTTTCTGTCTGCAAATCAATGGGTGGTATTGCATGACATCAGCAGCTCTGCCCAAACCATACCGTTCCATTTTCGATGGACCCACAACTGAAGTGGGGCCATAAGTGGTCCGGAACGGGTCGGTTTAATGGGTACGCTTTCACAATGGAAACACTCAAAGTAGCGACCCGACCCGTACCAGTGGAAACGAGGCAATGGTGTCAAAGCACTTTGGTCATGTAACTACAAAAGTGTGTTACAAGTACGGTCCATTACCATATGCACATACACTTTTTTTGTGGTTAACATGGGCTGAACCTGAGACACTAAGAAGGGGGCCTGAAAAATAGTTCACTTTCAGGTTATGTTTTATTTAATTCTATTCATTTTTCCATGGAAAAAATGGAAAAGGAAAATAATTATTTTCATTGGCCACCATGTGTGTGTTTAGTCATTTATTCCATAAAATTTCTGAAGCATGTTTCTTGACTATCTTTGTTGATTTTGCATTGGTTCCTTCGTAGTCATCCACGTGCACTGTGTCACTGTGTTCTAATTAGTAGTTGTACAAAGCCACCCATACCATGCATTTGTGGGTTATTACTGAATGGGTCAGAAGCAAGTTTGTTACTGTGGAATAAAAACAGTTTTACAGCCCAGGCTGCTGTGGCTGCTACTGACTCAGGACTAACCTTAGCCCCATTACATGTTGGAGTATTTAATGATATGAATGATGATGCAAGTGTGAGACCTAGAACAGGAGCTGTTATTTCCGAGACAGCAGCATTGTTTATTTGCTGCATGTTGTGAGCAGCTCCAGCAGTGACTGTTCCTCCATGCACAAAGAGCAGGTAGCGGTCCTGCTGCTGGGTCTTAATCCTCCTACGAGCTCTTCCACATCTCCTGTTATACTGCCCAGTCTGCTAGTATCTCCTCCATTGTCTCAACACTGGGCTGGGAGACACAGCAAACCATCTTGTCACAGCATGCATTGATGTTCCATCTTGAATGAGCTGCTTTACCTGAGCAACTTCTGTGGGTTTTAAACACGGCCTCATTTTACCTTCAGTGGTGAGGGCACTGGCAAAATGCAAGTGTGACCAATAATGATGAAGGGAGATAAATGGTCTATGGCCACCACCTTGATATGAGGTTTGAGGTGAAGCAGTGAAAATTTACATTAAAACAGGGACTTTTTGAGGATGTAGGGAGAGTTTTCACGGATATGCGGAATGCAGAAACATAATTCCCTGTTTAGAAAACTAGAAATTTTGTGGCTCTTACCAGGTCTTAGAATTAGACAAATGCATGATGAACAGCTACACATAAAGTACATTATATCTTTATTCATTTAACAAAACCATTAATTACAAATGATCAGTAAAATGATCAGTATATAAGTCACCAAGCCTGTCTCTGAAACAGATGCAATCCAGCGGCCCTTTTAACAGCTCCTGTTTAATGTCCACTGTCCTTTTGTTCCTGAGTCTTACGTAAAGAAACACAGACACGTCATTCATAAAACATTCTTTGGCTTCATCCTGGCTTTCACAGAGCACTGCTTTCAACTGTAATGACAAAAAGATAAAAAAAATAAAATGAAATAAAAAAAGACCATTGCAGTCATTTTATTTTTAGCTTTAGTCTGAATTTAAAAATCTTAAGGAAAATATCAATCCTGAATGTGGCTAACAAGATAACAATTGTTCAATTGATTCCTCTGTTAAAGGAAAGAAAAATGTTTCTGAATTTTCTTTTATCAACCGTAATGTCCATATTTGCTTTAAATCTACATCAAATTACACGATTCTCACAGTTAACGTGTTGATTTGATTAAATCCTTGCATTGGAACTGGCTCAAATCCTGAAATATATCACAAATCCCTGGTGTGTTCATAAAAACAACATGCCGACTTTCCCAGAGCCCATAGATAGATAGACAGATAGATACATACTTTATTGATCTCCAAGAGAAATTTACATTTCCAGCAGCTTAAACATAGGAACAGAAAGGCATGTAGTTTCAGTAAGAAAGAAAAGCAGTTGAAACTATCATAGAAAAATGGCTAAGAATAAAATTTAAAAAATATAAAATAACAGTATAAAATTAGAAATATGAATCATAAATATGAGATGAGGTAGCCTAAGGCAGATCTGTTAATAAGGTGCAGTCCACATGTGGGACAGCGTCCTTCTTCTTGAGGCTGCCCCCCCCAGCACACTACTGCATACAGGAGGGCACTGGCTACTACAGACTGGCAGAAGATCTGTGGTAGCTTCTTGCAGATGTTGAAGGACGCCAGCCTTCTGAGGAAGTACAGACGGCTCTGTCCTTTCCTGTACAGAGCATCTGTGTTGGCAGACCAGTCCAATTTGTCATCCAGCTGCACTCCCAGGTATTTATACGTATGCACCACCTCCACACCGTCGCCTTTGATGATGATTGGCTCTGGGTGCGGCCTGGGTCTCCTGAAGTCCAGCACCATCTCCCTGGTCTTGGTGGCCAGCAATACACTGATTCACTGCACAAAAAACAACTGAAAAAGCTAAATATTCTTTAAATTCAACCAAATCATCTTGTATCAAGGGAAAAAAAGTAAGGAAAGTAAGAAAATTGTTCTTGATAAAAAATTCTTTAATTTAGCATGAAGTTGGTGCCACTGCAAAAATAAAAAAGAGCCTCAAAATTGCACAAGTTAAATAATAAAAACAAGCAAATTATTTTGATACAAATATAATACAAACACACTTAAAGATAAACTTAGAATTGTGCTCTTTAAGGTCATTTAAAAAAGATACACCTTAATCTGGGATTTGTATAACTGAAAATACATTTAAAAGAAATCTTATTACAAAGTAAATTTAATCTGAGTACATGAACTAAACCTCATCTGATAACCAGTAGAAAAATGCCTTCAACTCAAAAAAGAAACTGTGACAGAACATGAAATTCATGCTGCTTATCATCAATAATGTGAAAAAAACTCAGAGTGCAGATAAGTCAGAGTCATGTGCAGTTTCTGTGAGTGCATATTGATCCTACCACATAAACCTCATTAGTTTCTCATTCGTTCCTCTCTGTTTCTCTGATAACTAACCAGTAGTTCCCCTATAAGTCTGGACTGTGTGTTCACCAGTAGTATGCTTGGTTAACTAACCATTAGTTCCTGATTAGTTCCCTAGTAACTATGCAAATTTTGTGTCCCTTATTGTAAAGTCATACCAGATTTAATTTTCACAATGCAAAGCACGTTTCAGATTTATATTCTTTTCAGACTGAAATAACCCTGAAAAAAGGATGTTTTTAATTTAGCCCAAAATTCCTTTTTCAGTGTAGTTTTATGCATTGAATACTCAGGTTACAAATGATACCAGTTAAATAGTGATTTCTTGACCCCTACAAGGCCAGACTTTCCCATATTTAGATTGATAATAGATTATGTGATATATGCAAACTAAAACAATCTTTAAACTTACACTCTGAGATTATAGAAAAGGAATGATATTTCTGGCAATGCAAATGTAGGTTATTGAGAAACCCTGCTATGATTTGTGCCTCTCTTTAGTTTTTTATAGGAGACAATAAACCTTACACACTGACTACAGCTATACAAAAATATCTGAAATATTTACAAAAAAACTGTGGACAAATGGAAAAAGTTGAATTGAATAGTATTTATTAAATACCAAAAGAGAAATTAACTTAAGGAATCCGGCTTATACATACAGTCATGTCAGTTATATTTTACTGAGAGCAGCAGACTAAACTTTGTTCTGACAAATAAATGGAATTTTTCCACATTCATGACTTAAACAGTATGTCTCCATATGTAAGTGCCTGCTGGAGACATTCAAAATCACTCTGCTTTAAAGGGCATGTCAGGCTGAATATGCTGTATTTGTGCAAGGTTTCACAGCCTGTCATTTGAATCCTGTATAACATCATCAAGGCAGCATTATGTTAGAAAGCAGCATGTTTACTTTTTTTTGCATTTATAATGTGTTGTGATATTTTTAAGATTCAAGTATTAGCTGAATGAATACTTTTATGCATAATGTTAATAGTGGACACCTATTTAAAAGCTGGTGGTTTCTAGTGTATGCATGGGTGTGGATGGTATAGTTATATATCTACCACTTCAGTGTACATAAGTGAGTCATCCTACACATTGTCACTCACTAACCAATAAATAGAAGTGTATACTTTACATTCTTTTAGAGATTGAGTGATGTATTTGAAAACTGTTATATTTTTGATAATTAAAGCATGAAAAAGCTAAAGTTTATTGATGAAAATATATATTTTTGTCATAATGCATCTATGTGTCATGTGATAGTGCAGACTATGTTTGAAAAGTATTGTGGGTCTTGGCACGTTGCTTAGTTTACATTAAGCTTCCTGTTCTGTGATGTGCATGCTGTGTATTGCTGAGAAATGTTTATGACTGTTTGTAGACGGGAAATTTCTTATTTGATTTAAAATAATTTAGCCAGCACCAACTTCCTTTAGTTTACTCCTTGGTGTTAATCTTCAGTTTCACATCATCATACAATAAAATGCCCTTTGCTGCCTTCCGTGTTTCCCTTTGCATGTCCAAATTTCAACATCATTATTTATACGTTCCAGGAATTTCTCTGTGCATATGTCTTGGTTTAACTTTGAGCTGTTATAATATTGGAGTGTCTTCCCTTGTAAAGCTGTTGCTCTCCTCTTTTGTTTTCTTGACCGCTAACAAGAAATCTTCTTAGAAATGAGATGAAACAGAGATAAGACTTGAGCTAGTATTTGTATTAAATTCAAGAGTGAAAAATGTCTTTCAAAATCTCAAGCAGAAGAAAACTTATCTTGATCATTTCCACTCTACGTATTCTTATTTGACACAAGGAGGATGTAAAAGTCATTTAAAGTATAAATAATGTATCTGTTTTTAGCAATCAATGGTAACTTTTAGAGAAGTCAGAAAGGATCAGCTAGTCACTATAGCAGACTATTAATAAATAACAAAATTTGGGGTCTACTGAGTGATTTATCAGCCTCTCGCATTTTAGTGCACCTCTCCTTAACAGCTTAATGTCAAAATGGAAACATGAGGAACTACCGCTTACTTCCCTTAACTAGGAAATGGCCAGTCGTGGTGCGTTTTAACTTTTTGGACACTAAATGCATGTGTCCTCTACCAGAGCTGCAGGGTGCCAGAATGACCTGTTGTATGTTGTACATGATCTCTTCATGTACAGTACAATAAATCAATATCAGCTGATATCCAGTGATCTGTTAAAAAAAGATTGAAAGGGTAAAATAAATTCACCTGTAAAGGTCATCTTTATCATTTTCCCTTATTAGAAAGGCTGTGTCGGTGAAGGATCGTCTCTGGAGGTACTGGAATGTTGGCACTTCCAGTGCTAAAAATTTTTTGAAAGTGATCCAAAAATCAAATTATCTGTTCCTCATACCATTTTGGAGATTTACTGAAAATTTCCTCAGAAGTCATTTCTTCTAGAGTTATGTTGCTAACAGACAGACAGATGGACAAACATAGTCCCCTGAAAACCTAACCTCTGTGCCTTGGTGGAAGTATAGAAAAAAGTTTATGCATATTAACAAAATTTTAAACAACTTTCACATGTTGTGAGTCAGACATGATGACATTTCTAACCAAAAGTATGTGCATGAATAATATTGATTTAATCAATTTCCCTTTTGCCAGCCCCACACTTAAATGGTAACTGACCAATTGTACATTGACATTGGTAACTAAGCTGCTGCTGGTGTCGTGGCTGCGCATGCATCATGGCCACGCATTCCTAATGTCCGTTTGGCGCGTCGGCTGGTCGTGTTGACAGTAGGTGATGTGTCAAGTGATTTGACCGCCAGAAGTGCTCATGCACCATTTTGGTCAAAGGGCTGCACATAATATATACCGCCTCTGATGGCGACATGACCTTTTTCCTTTTGTTCCATCAGTAAAAGTAAAATTATCAATCCTACTTCCTCATTTCCAAAGTCCATCTTCAACATGTTGTTAGAGGAAAAAAGCCCGGACAACCAACTGCAGAACCGCAGCTTCTAACTTTTAGAGTACAAGTGCTGTATAGTCCCCTAGTGGTGCCCTCCAGTATGGACCATTTTGGCCATGTACTTCCACCTTTTACCACATAATATACCGTGCAGAAAACATTTTTCTTAGAAAGATTATTCATGGCTTTGCTCCTCCAGGATTAGCCACTTCACTTCCATTTTCTCATCCATGTCTTGCTCCAGGTTGTTTAAAGATATATGTATTTGCCTTCAATATACTCTTTATTTTTGTCATACTGTGTCTTAAACACTTCTTTTGCTTTTAATCTTTTTAATGACTTTGTGTTTAAATGATTTTATTGTAATTCTTTCTTGCATTTATGCTTTTAATGTTTTATGTTAAGTACTTTGAATTGTCTTGAACCTGAAGATGTGCTACAAATAAACTTGCCTTGCCTTAAGCCAAAGAGTTGCTGAAGAAAATGATAATAAATCATTCTTGATTCTTGATATTGACATCAGTACTCATGACTCTTAGCTCCTACGATGTTTCGATAATGTAGGATCACCTTAATTGTTACTGAAAACAAAAAAAAACTTTCACTCGAGATCTCTCTTATTAACAATCCGATTACTAACTAGAGTGTTTTCCACTTCAATCACTTTTAAAAGCTGAGGTTTTTGTGCCAAAAGGAACAAGTCCTGCATCGTTATCTCTAAGAGCTTTGCAATTTGTTGTTGTTTCAGAGATGTCAGTGGGGGATAATGGGGGAATGTGTAAGCATCATTACCTTTCTAGATCTTGGCATCACATGCTTTCTGTCTCAGTTGGCATTTTGCCACAGTCTCCACATCTGCCCTTATCCACATGGGAGTGAAAGAGAAAAATGTGTATATACAGCAAAGATTTTTGTCATTTTTTGGGGATGACTCAATTAGCCAATTAACTTTTAATATGACCAATTAGATTAAAGTGCCTGATTTTGGAATCTGGGAATAGCCAATGTGCCCACACCGGAATGAAAACATTCAACTTCCATTGAAAAATATCCTGAGTTCTGAAACAGATCCTTTCTTACCATCAGGGCCCGTATCCCTGAAAATTCTTAGCTCTAAAAGTTGCTCCTAGCGGCCAAATTCTAAGAAAATTCTTAGAATCGTGACGTTTTCTTAGAATTTTCCCTAAAAGTTAAAGGAAG
>JAVQJG010055765.1:0-18351 GCA_036024015.1 Craterocephalus amniculus | reverse complement strand
AGTATTTGTTACTTTAGTGATACCTTGAACATCCATACATTTGTCTACTTTTCTGTAACAGCAAAAACGTAGCATAAAAACGTTTTTGGTGGCAAAATAAAATCATTCACAACCAAAAGCAACAATAATTTAGTTTCATAACAGAACATTTTAGGCAAAAAAAGATTATCCATTTCCCTCCTTTCCCCATAGTGTGTGTATGTGCACTTACAGTAGCGGTGAAAAAGTGCTAACCATTCATCAGACGTGTCTGGGTCAGGTTCACTCTCTGGTCTGGATTCAGCTGATGAATAGGGCTGCTTGGATGATGCGCTATGACGCGCGCTGCTTGGCCCACTGTCATTCATAGCGCCTGCCGCTGGCGCACATTGCAGTCTTACTTCAGCACGTTGATCATGTCTTTGATGATCGAAAATGACACTTTCTGTCACCGAACCTCCACGACACGTACTCAGCTACAAAGTATTCTGCTTGAATTTTTTTAAAGTTTTCCCATTTTCTGTCAATATTTCGCCAAACAAACCCTCGACTTCCTGCTGCGCTGCAACCTGTTTATTTCACAGATGAGTTCCGCCAAGGTGTCCCGCAGCTCCACCATTAAAAAAACACACGAATTTGAAAAGACGTCAAATGGTCAATAGGCTACTTGATTGGTTGTAGGGATCAGGGAATAATGCACCACGAGAGCTATCAACCAATGAATGCTTGAATGATGCTTTTGAAGATGAGTGGGTAGTATCTCACTCTCCGAGAATATTATATTTTTTGAGGAAAAACATACTGTCAGAAATAACGTACTCATTAGCCTAATATTGATTGTAACGGAGTAAAAGTACAAAATAATAATCACAGATTTACTCAAATAAAAGTAAAAGTATTCCACAATAAATCTACTCACACAAGTACATTTTTTTCAAAAATTTACTTAAGTAAATGTAACAGAGTAAATGTAGCTCGTTACTACCCACCTCTGGATGGTCGGAATAGAATAAGGCAGAAACAGCATGAAAGCATGGATCCATCCATGGTTCACATTATATTTCACAGGCATTTAATTAAAGTTACAGTCTTACTGTTATGACAATGCAACAAAGTTTCTATAACTGAGTTGTCTCTGCTGATGGCTTGGTCCGAACAGAACCAAGACAATGAAAACGGGGCAGAATTTGCTTTTGAATAGAGCACAAACCTTAGGACCAGTTTTCTCCATGAAGCCTTCTTTCATAAAGTTTCGGGTCAGCTTTGGCACCAGCTGAACAATAAGAAAAAGATCAATTAATTGATAAAATTATGAATGAAATATGAAAAAGTACATCCGTCTTCATGATAAATGAGCTTTTACTTTTTTCTAAATCAAGCTGAAACATTGTATGAAAACAATTTCTTGAATTTCATTTTGTTTTTACACATCATGAACTAATGACAGCTCCTTCCTCCATTTCCGCGATTCCCTAAGGTCAAGAGTATCAGTGTCTTCCTCAAACGTATATTGTAATTCCAATCCCACATCTGCAAATTTTCACCCAACCAACATTCCCCTACTCACCCCCAGAACAATTACGCTTGTTGATAGCAAAGTCACTACCTGAATTTTTAACTGCATTACGGTGTTGTGACAGTTTTAAAGACTCATGGTAAAAGTCTAAATGTTTATGTACACTTTTAGGGTCATTTGTTATTTCTACCCTCCATATCCGTCTGACCTTGTCCGTATTGCCACTTCATCCTGTTCCCTTGGGAGTGGGGTATTCAGACTGTCTGCTCCTCCATAGAAACATCAAATCTCTTCATCAAATTCAACCTCAAGACTCACTTATACCAAAGATCTTATTCCACCTTATTTATATCTCACTGCTCCATTTTACATTTTACATAGTTATAACTACCTTTCTATTTCAGTAATAGATCATGTTTCTCTCTTAGTGTAAGAAAGTGTCTGGTATCTGCAACTTTTTGGCCTTTTCTTGATGACATTGACATGCTATGACCAGATTAACAGTTCATTTTTAAATTTATGCAAAGGAACACACTAAATGGTCCTTTCACACTTGGGAATCTATCTTCAAATCATAGATAGAAGCTTTTCTATTCGACCGTCCCTCTCTGGAAAGGAGCATTTAGTTCTGCTGCTCTGTGAGCATAGAATACACTGCATAATGACTTGGAGCTGTCTGAAATGATTTTACCTGAAGCCCTCTGAAAATCAATATGAAACCATACATTTAATAACAGTAAAGTCACAGGCTTCACCTCTTCATCGCTTGCTCCGGGGAAGGCCACCTGCAGGTAATGGAACCTTGCCGCTCTGATAGCGTTGAACCAGTCCACCATCTCCTGCATGACAAAAAAATCCCCAAAACATTTAGTGGGAACACGTCCTGCTGAGCTCCACATTTACATTTAGCACAAAGAAATGTGTTTTTCCTTGATTATTTCTTTGTTGTATCAATGTTTCTTGACATTAGATTTTACTCCATTGGAAAACCTGCTTTTCCTTTGTAGGGGACACATTTATAAGGGAAATACATTTGTGGGATAAGAAACAGAGTTTAGTATGTGGGTTGCGACCGTTAAAAACTTGCCAATGTTTGTTAAATAAAAAAAAAAGTAAGCTGTCAACGAATCTCGTTTCTTCAGACATCAGTCATCCAAGCCGATAAACCAGACCCCAATGGGGGTCACAATATCATTTCACGAATCCTTTTTGAAAAATATACAACCAACATTTATGAAAAAAATTGACATTTTTTATCATGGCTGTCAAAATTAAACTAGAAACAAACATTGTTCCAACACAGAAATAATCACTCAGATACTCATGTCCCTACTTTTCTGTGTTTATTATTCCTGTGTGGATGCTGTGTGCTGCCGATAACTCCACCACATATCAGCAGTGATGGCGGCGCTGAACGAACCCGTTGAACCTTCCTGTATCTGCTGTCAATAACACAATTCAGACAGCAGAGGGCAGCGCTTCATATGGCTCTGTCTGCCTCTTGCTTTTATTCACTCCAATGAATGGCTATAAATATCTGACTTTTGTTATTTTTAATCTTCTCAGGTTTTGATTAAGTCTGTCTTTTCTTCTATTTCGGTTTCCACAGATGTAGCAGCTCTATGAGACTCAACCGTCGGATGTCAGACACATTCATTTAGATGAGGGTTCAAATGAAGACAAAGTATCTCAGGGTTTGATTTGAACTGGTTATTACCAGTTAATAAAAATAAAACCAACTGGAAATTATGCATTATATTAATTCTTTCCACTTTTATGAATGAGAAAAAACAAATTTGTGAGCCTTTCCCTGCCCTGGCTCGTAAACTGTTTTTTTTTCTGTCTTGTTGCTGACCGATTTTCCAAGAAATGTCAAAAGACATTTTAGTGAAACTATGGGACTCATAAAATTAATAGAGTATTACATATTTAAAGGGGGTTTAAAAGAATGATCTACTGTTGATTTTGCTTGTGTAAAATCCTTAACTACAGCCAGACGACAGATAAAAGGACAAAGCACAAAAGACAAAGATGTATTTCTAAAATATTTATGCCTTGTATTTAAACCGTTAGAAAGGTTGGATATGCAACGCAAACTGTGTAAGTGACAAATAGCTCATGGTAACATTTATATAAGAACAAAACAGGACCATTGTAAAATCTATAGCTGGAGTAGAGCAAAAAGTGAAACAGACCTTTTTAAATTACATTTTTACATCCAACTTTCCTTAGAAAAGTAGCTGACCAAGACCACATAAAATGGCTATCCCTACATGATAGAGAGTAATAATTTGTAAAAAAAAAAAAAAAAGTACAAACATTAGTACAATCGTATATACACAGATCAGTGTGTGACAGTGTACCTTAGCATCACTGTGGTAGACAAAGATGTTCCTTGTGCTGTTGTCTTTCAAGTATGTGATCTGCAGGCCGCAGGGATTGCCGATCTTGGCCGGCTGGAAGGTGGCGTTGAGGGTTTCAATTTTCATTATTGCCTTGGGATCCCTGGCCTTAACGGAAGCAGAAATGACAAGAACTTAGAGCAACACAGAAGCTTCATATTTCCCAGTATTGGCTTTTACCCCAAGTGGAATGTCGTTCCTGTAAACACCACGTTAAAATCGGCCGTATCGTCTTGCTCACATCCTGCTTGTTGAAGTATTTGAGCGCTCCCTCCCTCTCCGACAGTACGAACTTTCGACTCAGAAACTGACCGTTGTCTCTTCCTCGTTTCCATAGAAACCCCTCTCGGTACCCTGAGGTGAGGGAAAGGAAAAAACATCTCTCAGTTGGAGACAGGAGATCAAACGGAAGTAGGGTGAGATACTGCTACTGGTTGGTGTAGGATGAAACTCCAGCTGAGCTCAAACCAAAGACTTTGAAATATCGTTAAATGGGCGAGAGCACAAAGAGAAAAGCGATAGAAGGAAGAATTCAACAAAAATCTTTGCATGAGTCAGCACGTGTCTGAACATTAAATTTCCTTTTTTGTCCTAAGCTGTTGTGTCATATCTAGTTTGAATAGCCCTATTTGGTCTATATTGGTAAGCTGGTCAACCCACCCTTCTTCTATTTTCTCTCTGTTATCTTCTATTTTTGTCACACTCTGAAATGTTGTGTTTTATCTGAATCAATTTCTGTGGTTCGAATGGAAGGAAGACGCCCAAAGAACTGACTCAGTGACATCCACGCCATGTGCTCCGTGCTGAACACCTTGTAAGGAGTCTGCATTTTCAAACGAACCACAACAAAAGCTAAAAACCAGTTTGGATTGGATTATTATCAGCACTCTGCACAACACAAGCTGGAAACTGTTAGCCTTCAGTGTTTGACTGTAACCAAAGTGACATCACTTGTTGGGTTGCTAACTACCAGATTGAAGCCTCAAGTCAGGGATTTGGCAATTGCCATATCTAATCGCTAGAAGGGGTGAATTTAAGCTAATAACATCATAAGGAGTAAGACAGTCCATGGTCTATAAAAGTGAAAGATTATCAGGAGCTGATTTTTAGTCTCATTGTCTAAAGGCTGAAGGATTCTGGGTAACTTTCCAGACTCTCAGTCCACCAAAAAGCTAACAACACAAATCTAGTGGAGCTGATGCAATGATTAAATGAGCTCGGAAAGGCAGACTCTGCCTAAAATGTTACAAAATGCATGAAATGCATCTTTCTATGATAGTGATCCATGGTTTTTAAGTACTACATTAAGTACTTTCTATTCAAAAACGCATGAACTTTTCCCTGAATCAGAGTGAAAAGTACCAACAGGAAAGTCAAAATGTTTGAATGACTATGCAGTCGAATGTTTGTGGAAGGGGTTATGTACTAAACACAGTTTGTTCCAGTCTTTCACGGTCAAAAATCTTTTTAAATCTAAATTAAAACTGGACGATTATGGAAAAAATAATAATCACAATTATTTTGATTGATATTGAAATCACGATTAATCTACATGATTATTCATAGATTTTTTTAAAAAGTGCTTAATGAACCACCAAAACTCAACCTCAAATATATAACTTTTAAAAAACAGCTGGAAATTAATTAGAAACAAGTAAAGGAGTAAAATAAAAATATATTAAAATAATAGTAGCAATAAAAAAATGAATACCCAGTCTATAGGCATTCATATTACATACATGTGACATTAATCGTTTTTCTTTGATTACATTGTTCTTATGATTGTGAAAAAGCAATATTGCAACCACAATTAAAACTCGATTAATGGTCCAGCTCTAATGTAAATACTGTAATCTCAAGTATGAAGACCATTAAAAAGCAACATGATAAAGCAGGTTAGGAATATTACTGTTTCAACCGCTGAGGTTATTATCTTTGAGGTCTGTCTCCTAAATGCTCCATGGTGTTCGTTGTTGGACAGGCTGTCTCTACAGTCAAAGAAAACTTCACATTTTAAATTCCTTAACTGAGATCTTTTAAAGCTGCATGGAAAACATTGCATGCATCTCAAAATGCCTGTCTTCTTGTGATAGCTTGATCTAACAAATTTTCTATTTTCCCTACACGTCATGGAGCTCTTTTGTATCTCTAAACCCTCTGCACTAGCTCGGCACTTTGTGTCTGTGACTTTCTGACTTGAAACATTCACCTACTGGCATTACCTCATCGATCAATAGACCTCCTTGTCCCCACCCTCACCTCCTTCACTGACACTCTTTTTCTTCCTCCCATCCCTTGCGAACCCGATCAATGTTGGCTGCAGCGGAGGGCACACTACTGCCCACAGCCAATTCCTTACTACCCACATGCACACACACACACACACACACACACACACACACACACACACACACACACACACACACACACACACGCGCACACACACACACACACACACACGCACACACACACACACACACACACACCCATATACTTGCATGCTATGTACCTTAAAATTAACTATGAAGTGAGAAATGTATGAAAAATGATGATGAAATGACTCATACAATTACAGTCAGTTCTTCTTTGTATATGTGTGTGTGTTGTTTTCTATTGTATCAATAAAAGGGTGAAGTCACCAAAAACCAATCAGAAAGCCATTTTCAGCAGGATGAGAAATGTATAGTCACACTCAGGCATATACCCACACAAAGTACACTAACACGCCCACACACACACACACTTAGATGCCCAGCCAACCAACCGAATGCATTCACTGTTTTAATAGCAGTCCCACTCTCCAGCAGTGACAATTACAAAGTCATTGCTCGAATTTGCTTTTAACAGCAAACATAGACACTCAGGAGAAGAAGGACGAAAATGAATCTTTGAAAGACGTCAATGGGTGTTTCAGGGTAATTGAATTTCTGCTACCGGCGTCCACCGGGAGATGTTCAAGGAGTTTTCAAGGTTCTGCTTATCGAAGGGTAAACAACAAAAAAAGCCTGGCACGGAAACAGAGCAGCCGACTCACTGTTTTAGATGGGAAATTAGTCCATAAAAAAATAATACCAAACTAAATGAAACATCCTCAGCACCTCCAAACCTGATCTGTCATACAATGAAGAACATGTCAGTATATCTGAGACAGATAGCACATACAATCCAAAATGGTGAAGTATGTTTACAGCATGTCCTCATAATGTATGAGCTGTTCCTCAGAATTTAAGTATCAACATGACATTTTCCTTTTAAAGTAACACTCAGGTTTCCAACCTTAAAACCAAAGAACCAAAAAGTTAAGAGAAGGTACATATGTCATAGTCATGAAATATTTGTTCCCTATGTAGGGCACAATCCACAATATTTTCTAGCAATGGTAAATATGCCATTTAGTGAGCAAGACTTGGATGGAGACAAGATATGCTTGGTGTACAAAAAGGGCAGAGCTATTAAGTGATGATGCAATTTCTAATTAACTTAACGTAAATGAAGAATCTTACCTAAGGAATAATACCATGAATGCCATAAAAGGTGCATAAGTAGGAGCTTAGTCTGTTGCATTACATAAGTACAGAGGCATAAGTACAACTGAACTGAATATAATGGAATCAAAACCATGGTTTTTAAGACTTTGAAGAAAAGAACCTGATACTGAAGGCTCTGCCAGCCACTCTATAACTGGAAATTCTAGGCAGAGCGAAGCTTTCAAGTGGGATTATTGGAAACAAAAAGCTCTGTAAGCCAAAGAATTTAAGGCTTTGAGATTGATAAGGATGATCTTAAATTCTGTTCAAACTTACAATGGCTGTATAACACAAGACAAATCTGGTCTCTCTGCAGTTCCAGTCTGTCTGCTTGCAGAATCATTATTGGCCAATTAAAAAACTTTAAGGGAGTTATTTGGACGCCAAGATGATTGTGATAATCTAGCCTGCAGGTAATAAATGCTTGAACTAGTTCATGTATAATTTGGTGATGTTTTGCAGTTGGAACGAATCTGATCTAGACACCTGCTTAGTACAAGATTAAATGTAGCTGTAAATAATTCCAAACTTCCATTTTTTATGTTATAAATGATCTAATTATCCATACTTAACTTCCATGTGTACCTCAAAATTAAGTAAACTGAACATAATTGAAGTTCTTTTAGACAATCTTTATGGGATGATATCAGTGCATATCGCAAGAAGGCTCAAATCAGAAAATAGATGAACATAAATCAACGTAGATGAATTCAGAACTACAGGTATGTGGTGGTAGTGGTAGTGCTAGAGGAGGGGACACATAAATACTCTTTAGAACAGAGGTGTCAAACTTAGACCCATAGTGAGCCAAAATGTAAAGTTTGGGAAAAGTCGCAGGCTGACATTGATTATTTGTAAAAAAAAAAAAAAAAAATTTCCTGCTGATAAAACAAAGAACCTTTTCATGTGTCCTTGAAACAGGTTTTACTGGAACAATGAATAATGAACAAGCAAAGCTAAATACTGTAGCATCCACAGATAACTTCATGCAAATATGCAAAACCACATTTCTGAAAAACAAAAATGTATTAATGGCATTCAGATCTTAAACCGAATTTAAATTAAAAAAATGTATGCCTTCCATCTTTTAAAGCTTTTTTATTTACTTTCAATCATAATCTTTCCACAGGCTAATGATAAATCTAAAAATAAAGTAATCATACAATTAACGAATAATAGCATCCTTGAATGAATGTGCAATGATTCAGCCCATGCCCGTGAGATGTCATAGTACCTATCCTGACTGACAAGCCAAAACATCAGCAAAGCATTCTGGGATTTGGAGTATTAGCAGCACATGTGCTGTATAATACTGGTGGGCCAGTTCTTGTAGTTTTTTGGTATATCCTCGCGCCAAATATAATTACAATGAGGGCCAAATTGGGCTAGAGTTTGACACTTATGCTTTAGAGTTTCCAAAAGTAATGATGACACAAAGCGTTCCTGGTGTACGTACCTGCAGAGTAAGGCTCCTGCTTCTCAATAAACTCAAACTCGTTTCTTTCGTACTTGGCTCTGATCCATTGCTCCCTCAGCAGCCTGGAGGCACGAAGAAAACACACTGTTAGCTTTAATGTGAACTGCACACTCATCAAATGAGATCTACACACAAATTAAACCAATTTCTTTTCTTCAAGCGTAATTCTACGACATAGAACCAGCAGTGTTTACGAACCATCCCAGCTAGGCTTTATCTGAGCCTCTGCTCATGTCTACCGGGTTGGCTTTTGCCTTCAGAACTGGCTTCTGCTTTCAGAACTGGCTTTTGCCTTAAAGACTGCCTCACTTCTTCATGGAAAAGGTTCAGGAAGGTATTGGAAATATTTCTCAAAGATTTTTGGTTCTTATTGATATGATAGCATACAAGATTATGCTCCACAACTCACAGATATACATGGCATTAAGAACAAAGAGTAAACCATTGTCAAAGCTTTCGGCTAAAGTTCCATGAAAAGCTTTACAATCGCAATTTCTGAATTTCTTCCTCTTCAGTAAAACCAACACGACTCAGTTCATCACCGTGCCAACAAGCTAACTACCCCTCTCATCCTTCCAGACCCCCTTCAGGCTCAGAACTATTCATCCTCCTTTTCTACACTCTTCTGCACTCATTTCCCTTTCCCCTGTGTCATAAGACATAGATCAACCATTCTATCAGCATCAAGAGAGAAAAATGTCTCTATTCTCTGAACAAAATTCTTTGAATGAAACCCAAGAGAGAGAGGGGCAGAGAGTGGATCTTTAACACTAAACCTTGTGGATCTCAGGGGAAAAGGAGAGTGTGAACACAAGTAGACAACCCGAACCTGACACTGAGAAAGACATTTCTTTCATCAGAACTGACAGAACTAGAGGTGTGAAATAGAGAAGGTTCCTTTGGTCTGGTTTTGTCTATTTTTATTAAGTTCTGTGGGAGGCAGGCACACAAGTAGATGGGTAGATAAGAGTGTGTCTACCTCAAAAGCAAGTATTCTTCGAAGCAGATTAAAAACTATATGCTGATGCGGTCTGTACCAAAGAGCAGCCCTCACGTTTTTAAATGTTTGCTTGTCAGAAAAGCTTGAGTAAAAGTCTTTTAATGTGATGTATTACAGCAGGAAATTGCTTGAGGAGGATTTTATTTTAGGCCTTTTGTGAATACAAAGAGGAAGTAAAAACAGTTATGTAGAGGATACGCATGATCAGAGGTGTGAAACTGCTCAGTAGCTTAGTTTCATTGTCAGCCGGGTCTGCATGTTTGCATCACTTTAACACTTTAAAGCATGAAGTGTGATGCATGTCACAGTTGCAAGAACTGTGGCAAAGTGGCAAAAAAATGCAACTAAGTTTGAAGGTTACTTCTAAAACCTTGCTAATGTTGATTTGAATCCTTACAAATGTTTCTCTTGTTCTCTCCCAACTGTACTGTCTAAAATGAGCTATTTCAGCTTCTGACTCTTTTGTGTCTTCTCCCTAAGAGAACTCTTCTCTGATTTATCCAGCCAGTCACCAAAAAAATACATGTTATTTTACGTTTTCCCCTTGAAAAAGCTTTTCAGTGGTTTTACTAGTGATATGCAATACTACTGATACCTTCCAATCTGAAACCAAGTAAAACCCTGTAATCTGTTTCGCCATAGCAGCACCCATCCCTCTACTCTTCAGATTGCCTCATCATAACCTCATTACATTCTCTGTTGAGATTGATTTTCAGATGTTTAATGAGGTTTGTGGTGTTGCTGCAACACTTCACTGTCTCTCCCCACACATTCCATATTGTAACACTGCTGTTTGTGGAGCTGAAATAGCTCCAAATGTCTGAGTTTGTGTTCTGCCATTGATGACAACTCTGAGCAACTGAGGGAGAAATGTGCCGTTGCGACACTTATAATGTGCCACATTTCATGTGACAATGTCAGACGGAAGACAAAGTAGTTCCTTACAGCTGGGTATCATTTAGATAGAATCCTGGCTGTACAGTAATTTTCCACTGTGTTCCAAATGATAAACTACCCAAATTACGAAAATTTCAATATTATACAAGTGTAGATTCTAGAACACAAATATCTTGCATCCGAGGTATTATTTCATTATTAATTTGTACAAAAAAAAGATTTTATACAAACTGTAGATTCTTGGTTAGGTTTAGGAAATTAAATGGTTATGATTAAAGAATAGCATATCTAGCGTGTTAAGGGTTAGGAAAAAAATATGGAGCTAGGCATTGAGTGAAAGCTCAATCATCAGAGATGGTGTGAAGATAATTGGTCATTTGTGTTTATTTCTATTGCACTTTTTATAGGAAGAAGAGAAGAGACAAGAAGAGACTTTGTACAAGATAATTGAAAGTGTTCCAGTAGGGCGCATAACTAGCATTAAAAAAGTAAATAAAACATTAAAAAACATCTCATATTGAGACATCATTAAAAAGGTGTGCAAAAATCATAATAAAATCACATAAAATCTGACCTCTGATCCTTTAGCCAGTGGAAAAGTTTCATGTTCTTCAGAGGAAATGTAATCTACCAATGCATACTTGAATCTGACATTACTACATTTACACATCAGTTACTTTGACAGCAAAAAGTAAATAAACATGGTGTTTAAGAATACAGCTTCAACATAGAACATTACTATAATTTGTGTTTACAGTTCTTCTTCCAGAATGGCTGCATACTAATAGTTAGCACTTTAGCGTTAGCATGAAGTTTCAAGAAGCTAAGTTTGATAATTTAGTATTATGTTTCTTTGTTTTAAGTAACAAAAAATATGAGGAGCCCATGATAAATAATTAGGAGCAAATCAGGCAAAGAGTGATATCCCATATTTATGGCTCAAACGATCCCATACTTACTTGCAGTCAGTGTGTGTTGGTCTGTAGTAGAAAGCAGGAACCTTCTGCTCATATTTAGCCTTGGCTGCACTGTTTCCTAATTCAGCCATTAACTGAAAGAGAGACAAGAAGAAGGACAGCCTGATCACACAGTATGATATAAACAGTGTTCAGAGGAAGACAGACTAGTTGTACAACATTGCTGAAAGCAGAACTGTCTCTAAGTAAAAGTTAGCCCTCATTTCCAGGATCATCCCATTTTAAATCATGATGGTCTTTGAGATGTGGATCGAATGTGTTGAGATTGAGATAACTTTAAATTTTAAAGATATTGTGCTGCACTAGGACTAAATAATTTGAAGAAATTACTACATTAGACCTTTTAAAAGCTATTAATATTCATAAACCAGATTTCCAATCTTCTGTAACACACAGTGTAAATGAGCTTAAAGGTGCATTGCACAAATTGAAATGCTATAAAGGCCCTACTATTATTTTCTTTTCCCAACATCCTCTTGAATTGCCACATATGCATGACAAGCCAATCTCTTTCAACTACATCTGCCTACACCATAGACCTGATTCTAGTGAGAGGGATTCAGGCTCGAATCTTCAGGCATGCATATGGGTTGACCTGCTGCATGTGCTCGTTAACCTGGCCGCTGCCAGTATGATATTTTTTACTCCGTTGCCATTGGAGCATCATGGAGACAACACTGGTGACTATATATGAATAAAAACAGAAGGGCGGCCTCAAGTGCTGACACATTCGCCTGCAAGACAAAGAAAAGGAAAACTTTGTCTAGTGAGACGAAAAGAGGTAAAGTGGAGTTTGACTGTGCAGGAGTAAAACGAGATTGAACATCTGAGCTGCTTTCTATAAATGGAGGGAGTTCTGATCAGGTCTGGGAATAAAACGGCACCCTCAGCTTGTTTTCTACTTACTAAAAGGTAAATGTGATTTGTATGATAGATACCAGGATAGGCTATGTAATAGGGCAACACTCAGTTTTTAGTATGTAACACTAACCCTACCGTTAGCATAAAGCTAATAAATGCTTGTGGCCTTCATTAGCATTTAGTTACCTGTATGGTAGCTATGCTATGTTTTTATTTATTTATTGTGCATCTAACTCTGGGCTCGGACTGAGTGCAGTGCAGGTAAACAAAGACCAACATAGTAGGTATTGAAGCAGCCTGTGCGCATACACAACTCTTACTATTGTTGCTACAAGGGAAATACCTCAATAATAAAACTAGAACTTGCGCTATGCTCCTTTAATGGAGAATATCTTTTGTTGTCACTTAGACTTAAAATCAGGTTAGTTCAAAACTCATTGCTGGAGCACGGAAAACCGTAAATATTACAGAACATTTTCACTTGACAATATAGCCTGCTCCGCACTGGAACATGTCTTCCCTCTACTCTTGTTCTTTTATTGTGTGCTTTACCCGTGAATAATTTTTTAGCACAATCCAACTGGATGAATCCCACAGCACGCCTCCTCTTATCCTCTGAAGAGCTGTAAGAGGGATGCAGCGCTGTGGCATTCTGCTGTGAAGGTCAAAGCAACGGGAAATCCAACAACACCGCTAATTTCTACAGAAAGTCACTCAAATTTACATGCGACTTAAATGTTGCCCAAACAACACTTCAAGTGTAACAATTACAACACAATTGCCAGCTCTGTTTAGCATTAAATGCTTTCAATGGCCACAACTTTAAAGCTTTTGAAAAAAATGAAATAGTCTTTCATACAACATGATTTATAAAAAAAGAAAAACTGGTCCGACTTTTTGAAAGCTTTGAAGAAATGAAGACTTGAGGACCTCATTAATCAAAACATACACTCACTGGCCACTTGATTAGGTAACTTCACAGTACTGACCCTCTATTTCATGTCAACTACATGCATTTTGCAAAGCTTAGATTCAACAAAGTATTGGAAATGTTTCTAAATAAATGGATCCTTGAGTCAACTGTCAGCTGCACATGTATGATGAGAATTTTCCATTCCACCATGTCTTAAGGACAAATATTAGATCGAGATATGGTAATTTTACCATTGATGAAAGGTGGGATGGATCCAAGCTTTCATATTTTCTAAGCGTAATTCTGAGCCTTCCATTTGAATTTGGTACCTCAAATGGAGACTTTTTAGTCCAGGTACCATTTTTTATCCTGTCTAGTGTTGGTGAGTCTGTGTGAATTGTAGACTCATTTTCCTGTTCTTAGCTGACAGAAATGGCCCCCAGTGTGGACTCCTGCTGCTGTAGCCCATCTGCTTCAACGATCAACATGTTGTAGAAATCTTCATACAGATTTGGAGTATTCCTGCTCAGATGGTTTTACATTCAAAGAAGAGCCTCACACATCGTCCGTACTGACAGTGATAAAATCTAAAAAAAATAATGACTGGCTTTCTTTGCTTCTTTGTGCAGATTTTGCTCCGTTGTTATACTGTATTTCTGCTACATTTCTAAGGGGAGCATGACCGCAAGGCACGCAACAGCTCAGCTTTTTTTTAATATGCAAGAGAGTACTGTAAACTAGCCTATTATTTCAGGAACCAACTTCATCATTCCCTCCTGTGAAATTCTCTCAAAGGTCAGGATCAGATGGTCAGTGAGCTGATTAGAATTCCAATATCTAGCCCAAATATCACAGCCAGTCAAAGCTTTAGAAATCCACAGGCAGCGCTGATCGTTATCTTGAAACTTATTGCTCTTGCCTTCAAAATGTCGGCCTAGACTACAAAAAGAACGGAAAAAAACCCCAGCAACAACAACAAAAAAACTCCCAACCCCAGCCAGCAATGAAAAGTGCACATTTCCTCCTCACTTTCTCATTTCCATTTACTCCTGTATAAATACGTGAATGTGGCCTGTAAAGGGTTTCGAGTGATCAACAAGAGCAGAATGGTGGTATATACGTAAATGCAGTTACAATGTGTACATCATGTTGTTAAGTAAGTATCCCACCTGCCTTGTTTCCATTCAAACAACCGTAACATTTTGAGCTTATTTAGTAATTACAACCATCCTTTTTAATATTTTTCTGTATATTCATAGAAGTCCCTATTAGAACCAAATTAACCCATTTTAGTTAATACATATAAACAATTTGCTCACAATAAGCATGAAGAGTAAAAGAAAATTGACACAGATGGTTTCATCATACTACTTTCATGTTAAAGCGTACACAACGTGAATCATGACACATTTTATTTGTCTCTGATTAGAATTTGAGTATAGATATCAGTAGCTTCATGGGGTGTATGCTGGTTACTTGGCAACTGCTTCATCCCAGGAAATAGCCTGATACACAACCCAAATGTACACATTTAGAAAGGAACAAAATCGGCTGATGCTGTTTCATTTAGATATTCAGTTTTAAGTAAAGACAACTAGAAAAGCTGTTTTTTTAACCAGCTGTAGTTACCAGTAAGTAACTAGAGAAAAAGTGTTTGTTGTAGATGTTGTAAGCTTAAATGGGAGGTCTCCCCAAGATGGTTCCAGCCTGATTGATAATTTTTTTTAAAAATAAATCATTTATTCATTTTTCTTACTTGAGTATGTTTCTTAGAAAATAATATTTTGAGGAATTTTGGCTTCATTCATGGCAGATAAATGGATAAACAGAGTAAATTGGGCAACTGACATGAGGCAAATTAACTGTATAGGTGGGGATCAAACCAGGAACACATTGCTGAGCTGATAAGCGATAAACCAAATAAGAGCAATCAAGCCCCCAAACGGTGTTCATGTCCTCTGTGTCCCCACCCTATCTTACACAGTGAAGGTGTACCAGCATGTTCAGCCCTTCACAATCAAACAAAGACGCAGGGAAATCTGAGATCGAGGTTGCAGGGAAGTCAGGATTACTGCTGCTACCACCCTACCTCCACCTCACTGGCATCCCACGTGTCCTGGACAGACTTGACCCGGCTTATGTCAGGGATGCTCCGGTGAAGGAGCGAGCAGGCCTGGCAAACAAACACACCCAAAGTCAGCGACGCCCAATCCGGCTCTGTAGGAGAGAGGGAGGGAGGTGGAGGGCGGGAGGGAGAGCCCGGGGAATAATTAGGAGGGATGGTGTGGTGAGAGCAAAGACAAAGGTAGAAGGAGAGGGAGAGGGTTTAGAGACAAAGGGGAGCAGGAGAAAATTTAATTGGGGTAAAGTACAGGAGGATGGTGGAGAAAGATTGAGGGGGAGATAAAGAAGGGGGGGGGTGAGAAAGTCTTGTCATAAAAGTGCCACAACAAAAGGAACAGCCATCGCAAAGACTCAAGCAATAAAGAAAGTGCTGATGCTACTGCTGTTACAGGGTGATAAAAGCAACATATATTAAGCAAATATTACAAGGGACTGGTTGCGTGTGTCCTGCTCACAGAGGAGGAGCTGGCCAGTGGAATATGATTTTGGGGAAATCCTATTTGCTGCAGGGTACAAACAGAAAACAGACCACCTGAGATCTGATCAGAAAGTCAGCCGAGGTTATCGGGTTAGTTCCGTCAGCAAACACGGAGGCGTTCATGCACACACACTTTTGTTTGCACATGCAATAAATCAAACTTCAAAGTCTGACATTTCACACATACACACCTATGCATCAGCTCTGAATCTGACATGAAGTTGTGAACAAACGCACACACCAGCAGTCAAACAGTATAGGCATTTAAAAAAAAAACAACGCATTGATCTGTCTCTTGGTACAAAACATTTTAAAATCTCAGAAACCTTTGGGTTTACCACTTGTTTGCTTACTTTGCCCTCAGGGGGAGCTGATATTAATGGCTCATACTGGCGTAAACATATTAGATGCTGTAATATACTTTTAAATACACATCATTAACACAATCCAAGCAACCGATGCAATGTGGTGTGTTGTAGAAATCCGATTGCAATGCTCAGTCTAAATATAGTGTAATGGAATTCAGTGCATTAGGACAAATGAAGAAATCAATCAAATTATAAATGAAATAGACAAAAATGCTTTAACTCAAACAAGTAAAGCCATCACAACTGATTAAATGGATATCTTACATTAAAAAACACCAAAACATCCAGATTCCATCAATAGGCTTTTTCACAAATCTCATGGAGGTTTTTAAGCAGATAAAACGTCCGATGATGGTTAAGATGACTTTTGGTGATCCCTTCAGTTTCCCTGCAGCATCATCTCAACATTTTATTTGATCCAAATCCAAGTTACTGTGTGGATTGAAGTCAGAGAAAAGCAAATCGAGAGATCATTGTAGAAACAACGTTCATGTTTAAACATGTTAAAAGCCTGAGAATGATGGAGTTAGTGTGTTAAATGGCTGCTTTCTGCGCAGGTTCTTTTACGGCAGGTCTTAAATCACAATCGTGTCTGTCTTGTGGATAATTTGAGCTGATCTGAGATCTTTCCATCAGGGTGTTGTGCAGACACCGCCGCCCCCACCCCAGCCTATGAGCTGGGTCATCAAGCACATAAAATATACCAAATTTTATGTGCTTGATGACTGTTTTAATCTCTCAATGTGGCCAAGTAGCTAACACTACTTCTGCTTTATCCAGATTCATCAAACATGAGAATTTTCACAGCTTAAAACCTTCATAATGCTTCCTTTAAACACCCGGATGGTATTTCTGTTGGATGTTCGCGCTGTGAAACCTGAGTCAGAGCAATGCCGAGCTGACAGCGAGGCTCTTCATCGATTCTAAAAATCATTGCTAAATCAGTTTCTGTCGGTTTGCTTATTAAGTCATTGCTTCAGCGCAGAAACACTGTTTTCCCTTCCGTGCCGCAGCATTCATTACCCGTGTTTTACTCACTTTGTGTTTATCATGTTAGAACGTATGTCTGTGCACAGTGCATCATACATCTTCATGTGTAAACAGTGGCGGTTTGTTCCACGGCCACAAGCTAATGAGAGCAACCCGAGTATCCTCACTGGGCGGCACTCAAAAGCCTCCGTACAGCTGCCGTTCCTCACACAAGGATGCCCTCAGCCTCATGTGAGCACACACACACACACACACACACAGACACACACATACTGGTAATAATTAAGGGAATCGTGTGAAAGCCAAATGAGAGTGAAGGGATGAAAACAGCGTTTAAGCATCTCCTGCACCTCACTGAGCAGAGATGAAAAAGCCACAGGCTCCGGCAGGAGAAAGGTGGAAGAGAGGGAAGGTTCAGAGATGAGGAAGAGGAGATAGGAGGGAGGGAAGCGGAGGGAAGATCTCCTGAGAGTGTTACCAGCATTCACATTAACCCTCCTCTAATTTCTCCACTTTACCCCCAGATAAATAAGCGCTGCCTCTCCAAAATGCCGGCTCTTCCTTTAATCATTCCGAGTAGTGATCAAGCACAAACCATGTTAGGCTGGAAGTGAATAAATCAAAACTCTCTGTTAAAAGGTTTGATGGGTTCTTGCTTCACTAAAAATGAAAAACACACATGCTGAAAAGCAACACCGCTTACACAAAACACACAGCCAGCTATTCAGCGGTGAGGTCATCGCCGTCTGAGTCACAGACAGCACTCATGAAGATTATCATGGCTGCATGACTAACTACCCACACACACACACACACACACACACACACACACACACACACAC
>JAVQJG010055748.1:0-10964 GCA_036024015.1 Craterocephalus amniculus | reverse complement strand
CTGAAAGTAGACCTGCCCTGATGACCTGAGGGATCTGGTTGGTTCATAACGAACCAGAAGTTCCTGAATATATTTTGGCCCTAAACCATTCAGAGCTTTGTAAACTAACAGCAGGATTTTGAAGTCAATTATTTGACAAACAGGAAGCCAGTGTAAAGATCTGAGGACTGGGGTTTTATGAAAATATTGAATTAAATTAAGCTGCTCAATAACAGGTTACTGTTGGTCAAGGATCTTTAGAAGGCTCTTTGCCCTTCAACCCCTATTTTAGCTGAAGGAACCAAACAAAGTACAGCAAATACATTTTATCCTTCAAATTGTTGCAGTTTAGGAAGTAATACTTTATTTCCAAATGTTTTTTTACAGGTAATTACAGGTTGTAAACACTGAAATTATTTAAATTATTTTTATAGCTTTTATTTGACCATATTAGTCCACTGAGAACCAATTCTCATTTGCACTGATGACCTGGGAAAGTGTTGGATTGTTTCAATGAGACTGCGATGTGAGCTTGATGGTAAATTAGTGGAGAATGGTAGTCATTAAAAAGAAACTCATCAAATGTGTAAAACCAATTGTTTTCTAATTGTTTCACAGCTGTTACAAAATATTAGTGAAAGTAATACAACTCAGTCCGCACAACCTTGCTGGAAAGTGCAACATGGCCAAATTTCGGGTGAATATAGCTGAAGCTAATTTTTGTCTGAAGCTAATTTTTATCCTTGGAAATATATTGGTCAATTCAAGTCTAAAAGTCTATGGATTTTTAGGGTTTTAATTGAGCAGATTGATATCTAGACCATTATTTATGGTATTTAAGATTCCTAAACCGAAGATGTTTAATGCCTAGTCTTCTTTGAAAGGATTTTGATTTAAAAAACTTTTAAATCCAGATTGCGATACTTTGCTCCAACTAAGGTTTAACCACTGCTTGCATAATGCATTCATTAATTCAATTAGCTTTTTAGCACCTACAGAGTTTTCAGGTGTTAAACATCTATATCCATTCATGAGTCACATTTAAGATCTTTATTGCACGTACTCCAATTTTGCAAATTTTCTCATTTCCAACATCTTCTTGGCTGGCATCAAACCTGGAAAGACACACGAGGATACAAACAAGAGAAAACCACAGCTTAGCAATTGGACCCATGCACAGACGCGCAGATATGTTACCTCGCACTGTAGTCTGTTTCAAGGCTTAAATGTTCTGCAGCCAAGGCTCCTGTGGCTTCTCAGCTCAGTGTGTGTCCATCCCTGCTCATCTGCTGCTTTTCTACAGGTCACACCCTAATCCTGTGAAGGGGTTTTGGGCCAATAGTCCCAAGGTAAGGGTTTACTGAGTTTGTCTCGCAGGGACCAATCAGGACTAACTATCTGCTACTAGGTTTCCATGCTGGGATTGTTCAGAAACTAGCGAGAATCTAGTTTGATGCAGAGAGGCTCCAGTGTGCCTGTTAAAAACAGAATTAGCAGAAGATACACAAACATGCACACACAACTTATGCAGTGTGAATTGAATATGGTTTAAATATGTCATTGTTTCCCACCTTGATTTGACATGCTCCGTTTGATGTCTGATATCAAAGTCGTGTTTGTGTGATGAGTGGTTTCGCAGCTTCTCTGTCATTATTTTCAAGGGTCTGTGTGGTATCACTCAGCTTTCTGTTGTATATCTGTAGCTGCAGCGTTACGTTGTGCACATTTTATTCTACATTTTCAGGGGATTCATCCCAGCCCCAAAAATCGGATGGCAAGGCATTGTCTAAAACCTTTTATATGTTTTAGCAGTGACCTATTTGCGCATATAACATACCAGGGAAGTTTATCAGAAGCTGGCAAAGTTGCAAACAGAAGAGAAGCAGCTGAACATTTTTTCCAGCTTTGATCAGATTTTTAAACAACTTTGCCAGAAAAAAAAAGAAAAAGGAAAATCAAGCAAAGGATGCCTTGATTACTATCTATAATAAATGATGCTGCATGAGGTTAAATCTGTGTGAGCAGCACATACATTGCAATTTCCTCAGATTTATTCCCTGTATTTAATTTCATGCTATTTTACATGGGCCGCTTGTGTACAGACAACAATGAATGTGTGTCAAATGAACCAGAAAACAAAGGAGACGCTCTTATTCATCAAGCCAAGCAATCGAAACATGTTTGCTACCTACTAAAAGTACCGAGATGAAAATTTACGCTGCCAAGCCCACCAGGCACCTGAGCTTTAATTTTGTGGAATTGTTGGCTCTCTTAGCCGTTGTTTTTCTTCGAAATTGGCCACATATAATCAGGAGACAACTTGAGCCAAAACTAAGAGCTCCTTCAGCCACTATTCTTTTTCATGTTATTTTCTAAAGGTGCTGTTTCTGTCTCTTTGTCTGCTGTTGTCTTTTATTCTTTTCTCGGAGCTCAGACACACTCATGAGCTTACCAGAGTGTCTGAACTCAGTGAGAGCCGGTCTTTGATTGTCTTCTTCCTGTTCTCCCTGAGCAGCCAACCTCCCAAAACCCCCAGCCTTCAATGTTTCTCTGTCATCTCCCATCTTCCCATTGCCATTAGACCCAAACTGACCTGGCGCGTAGGCATGTGCTCTCCCACCCTTCTCCCCAAATCCCCTTATTCGCCCTCCCCGTTCAGTCTCGTCTCTCAGCGAGGACTTGAATTCACCGTCCAGCCATCTCTGTTGTCTGGACCTGAAGCACAAGCAGGTCCCTTTGTGCTGACTGATAAAAGGGAGAAAGCGGGGTGAGGGAGGAGGATTAATTCAAGCGCGGGACGGGCGACACATCTGCTTGTTGTGTCCGTGTCTTTCCCGTCCCTCCCGTGGTTTCCCTTGCTTTACTTCTATTATCTTTGGGGAGAGCAGAGGATATTGGGTGGAGATGCATGGTGAACTCTCAGGGCCGTGACACCCCTCTAATCGGCTCTCTGTTCTGTCTTCTGCCCTTTCCGTCTTCCTGCTGTCTCCATCCAGCATTACTGTCCGTCCTTACTGTTTTTACTTCTTTTCTTTCATTTCCACATCCTAAGTTAGCCATATTTTCTATTTATTTTTGTTCTTCAAAGAGATGGCTTCCCTTTTCATTCTTTAGGTGAAGAGGTTATTTGGTGAGGGATGCAGACTATGCTGCGTTTTATTTAGTTAATATATTTTTTATTTTAATTGGCCCTCAGTTCTTTCAGGAATGATTGCAGCCAATTTAACCAATTTTTTTTTAACCACATTATAATTTTGCTCCCCGTCTCTTGTCTTCCCTTCCTCCATCCCCCCCCCCACCGTCCTGCTTTTAGACTAAAACTAGGTCATGTTTCTTTTTCTTTTGGTGTGGGATTCACCTTGACTCACGCACCATCTCTAACCGGTCCATTGTCCTCAGTCGCGGGTCATGGTTACTGCTCCATGTCAGCTTTCTCTGTGGGCATGTTTGATGGCCTTTCTCCTCTTCTGACAGCTCTCTGGGTCAGCAGTCAAAGATAAGGGGTGGAAAAGCATTAATCCTTTATTTAAGGTCTGGCTTTGATTTGGCGTGCATGCAGAGGAATTTGCAAACATCCAGTTATGTTTTTAATATGCACAAAAGAAATTTTTTGTTATTTTCTCCTGCTGCATTGTGTACTTGTGCGTGCAATTGTTATATTCATGTTCATGTCAGCCAGTAGGAGCATGGAGAAGGACAGACCTTTAACCCCGACAGTGATCTTTGGCACGTTAGGTCGAGAATGGGCGGCAAGAACAGATCTAGAATTCCTCTGATCACACAGGAAAGGCAATGGGGTCAATGGGTGCGGCTCCCAGTTTCCCCGGCCTCCTGCCCCATCCATTGTCATCCGGCAGACCCCTGCTCCCCTTTTCATCCTCGGCAGCCTACGCCCACCGGACCAGAAGCGAATTAATGTAGGGAGGAGAGCGAGCGCCAGTCTGAAGTTCAGGCTGCCTTGTCACTTCATGCTGACACGGTGTAAGGCGGAGTGACACTGAGCTCCACTAGCCTGTCAGGGAGCAAGCTGATCCAGGAAGTCTGACCTCTACGACTCTTTCACAGACCAGCGGGGCAGACGGGGGGGCTGCCTTTTTGTTACCGCTGTGTAATCGCACATGAGGAAAAAATAGTAGGAGAAAAAAAGAGAAAACTGGGGCTAGGGTCTCTGAAGAGGGACTTCCATCTCCTGAAGGTACAGATCAGCAAAACCTTGCTGTTTATACAATGAAAGAAAAGTTTCTGATGAAAGCGTGTGAAATATGCTGGCTCAGGAAACGTGGGAAACCGTTCACAGTTCTGTCTGCTGCTGGGGTCAAGGTCTAAAAATGAGCTTTAGGTACCACTACGTGTATAAGTATTCTCTTAAGCAATCTTCTTTATGCCCATGACAAACAGTGTGTGATGTAAAAAATTTTCAACTTCCCTCTGGATCTTTCTTAGACCATTGAATGTGTTTTTATCATGCTATTATTGTTAATGTTGACTTTTTTTTGTGAATCCAAAGGAAACCCAAGAGTCACAGCAAGTAAATCATCTAAGATACCACATTTGTTGACTCAGCATCTGTCTGAGAACTCAGTGACTGCAGTTCTCTGACTTTACCTCTTTAAGAAATGGAAGCATTTCAGTTTGCATAGATTTTGCTCTGTATAAATCCATCTCAGGACATTTATACTGGTATCGCAGGTAGATCTGGACACAGATAAAAAGAGCAGAAGTTCTTAGTGGCCCTTAATATCAACCCAACTATTATAGAATATGTTTATAGCGTCTGAAGTTGCAGATTAATGCGGTTTGATTTGTTTTACTAAAACTGTCCAGCTGCCTAATTAAGCCGATTAGAGCCTGAAGAGACTCAAGATAATTCATATTATGAAAACATGGTTCAGCAGCAGTAAGCAGAAAAAATGTAGGAATCGCTCACCAACAGTGGATAAGCAGGAATCATTAGAATTGTAGCATGGTGACAGGTTTGGACATTAAACTTTTACAATCCTTTTTTGTGCTTTAATAGTGCTTAAATCCAGAGAAGGTTTGGATTTGGATCAAATCACCCGCGCTGAAAACCATCTGGGTGGGTTAGCGCAGGCTCACATTTTGTTTAGACACAATCTGCGATAAAAAAAAAAAGTGTTTACTGAGGCATATGGGACAAGCTGCGTTCCAAAGTATTGTTTGATTGTCTGTATTTTATAGCACCTGTGTGAGGACTATTCAAGAGTTAAAATATCTTTGGTCAACCTAAATGTGATCATGCAGAAATAATGTGGGAAACTATTGTAGAGTTATTTGTGCCCTGTAACAAAGTCAAGCTTACCTTTCATTCTGTAACGTTTCCCTCCTCTGAAATATTGGCAGATCCATCTGAAATGTACTCCATTCATGACATATTTATGAATGGAATCACCTCCTGTCCTCAGGCTGCTGAGTCTGTATTTTCTGCACTGTCATGGAACAGCCTGCAGCTGGACATTTTCCAAACCCCCCTTGCTGCGACCCTCCGGGGGATACTTACCGAACTGTGACAACCCTCACACGTCCAGAGAAACCTCACCGTCCCGTGTGCAGACTGACCATATCAATGCTATTATCATGCAGCATATGCATTCCTGTTTGCACTATTGTTGCGTTCTAACCTCGCTCAGGCGCTTTTGTTGCCGCCTCACCTTTTGTTGCCGTCTGAATTTCGCTGTCAGACATTCAAGGACACAATAACACTCACACTCAACAGACCTTTTTCTAAACTGTAGCCACTTTGCTCCAATGAATTAGAGGTTCAAGAAAAAAATCCAAGAGAAAATGCTGTTAATATATGTGAGAAAATGTAAACGGTTTACAGGAAGAATTAGAAACTGCAAGTCCCACTGGAAATGCTCCAAACCTCATTCAGCGTCTAAAGCCTTGGCACATTTTTAAAGTTAAGCATTAAGAAAAGCAGTGAGGCTGAATCAGCTCTCCATCTCCCTACTTTCTCTCATTCCTTGCCTGCAAACTCACACAAGTGCTGCGATCCTTTGGGGTAAAGAAGGGACATGCTGCAGCTCCATCCATTTTACAAACACAAGCCTAGTTAGAACACTACACTTACTGCTGTGTGTGTAATGATGTGTCCTACTTCGGCACAAGGTAAGATAAATGGAATATTTCCTGTTGTATGTGTTTATGCGACTCCCTCAGACAAAGTAGTGACATTGGAGTTCCAATTATCTGTGCAATATCAATGTGTTGCTCAGAATAGAGACTTAACTCCACTTGCAGCTGATGGCTCTGTCTCTATGGGTCTTTATAGCAGCTCCTAATGTGTACCGCCATGTAATAAATGGGTTGTTATTCTTGGGCACTTGTGGACAACAGTGCAGTGTGATGTTCTGGAGATGAAAGCTGCTCTTGTGCTTGTACCTACTGTCTGTCATTGATCCATGAAAGCAAAGTTATCTGCAAACAAACATGAAAAATGGGCTAAAATACAAATGTCGTATTAGTTGAATCAGAAAGTGCAGTTATGGTATCAACATCTGTCATGTGCAGTGCAAATGAGGAATATTTTAATAGCAGTTTCACTGATAATACTGGTTATTGAAGTGAATTTTTGATTATATGACTTAACAGTGTAATACTGGACTTTCTTTTTTCGTGTTGCTGCTTAAAGGCAGCCGCATTAAGAAAACAACAAAAGGAATAAATGTGCTAAAATAAGTTTTCCTGTGTGGCGCCTGCCTGCTATGTAGAAGTATTGTGCTCCACTAGCGTAGCTGCTTATTTAGGGTGTTACTTCCTGCTCTTCACACACTCGTCTCCTCCTCAGGCCATGTTCTGGTGTGCTCTCATCTACTTGTAAGACCACCAGTGTGCTCGCCGAGCACTTATTTCATGCCACCAGAGAAACTCATTTACTGCCATTCAGTCTTGTTCAGCATGAAAACGATTTACACAGACTTGAAAATTGCTTTAGCCAGGTAATACATCACAGTAAATGCGAAGCCGTAATTTGTTTTGGTTTCCCAAATTGTCGCCCAAGACGAGTGTTTTTTTCCTGTCAGGGTGGGCCTTATGTAATGCCATTCTTATTGTCAATCACTCGACGCCCACACTTCATTTGTTTAAGCAAAATGTTTGGACAGTAGTTGACTTTTTCTTTCAAAAATATGATTTTTTTCCCAGTATTCTGGTAGGTGTAATGCAAATAAAAAAACCGAAACAACAAAAAAAAAAACATAATTTTCTTGTCCACAATTTAAATCAGACTTCGTTCTGTGCTGTAAACCCTCAGTACATTTTTGTACCTATTATTTTCTTTGACTCAACTCAAATCTGTTTTTACCAGACTTTTTTGCAAAGAAGATTGATGTCTTAAATCTATGTTGGGCTCTTTGCTCCTGTGTGGGAGTTTTCTATCTCGCTCTCTGAGGAAACAAGGAATTATGTTAGAATTTTACCTGCTTGTTTTGGAGTGGCTCAAGATTAGCCTTTTAGATTGTAAGCACAAAATTTCGTGGCCGTCTGTCGTGTTCAAGAGGCGAGGTCCTCCGTCAGAATGGACAACAAGCTGTGTGCCTCCGCCAGACCAATTAGGCAGCAAAGCAAGACTAATGACTGTGGTTAACTGGACCTCTAAAGAATAAAGCTGTTCCTATCGGACTGGCTCGTTAGGTGATTGAGTATGGTGTGTGTGTATTTGTGTGGGCCTGTGTGTGTTTGTTAAAGTGAACCAGGGTCTAAATGATGACAAGCAGATGCCTGCAGTGGGCGCGGCCAACCGTTACCTGACCTCGCTTCCTCTTGAGATTAAATAGCAACACCTTTGCGCAACCTTGGAGTCGCCCACCTGGTTCCGCTGTGGGGGTGTTGGCGAGAGGTTAAATACATTTCTGTGATTCCCCACATTTTCTAACAAGCTAATTAAGCGCTATGTGTTGCATCCTGAGGCTGTGCTGAAATGACTCAGTCACAGTTCAGTAATGCTTTAAATAAACGAAGAAGGAGAGGGACCTCGGGAGGGCGGGACGACTGATGGGGGAAGCAGAGGACGGAGCAGGAACGAGTAATGAACTCTTAACTGTATTTTACTCAGACTGGCAGCACACAGGAGGCTCGGACTGGTGTACCCAGACTTTCAGCACTCGCCCTCAGTTTACATTGTGTCAAGCACCATCAGTGAATCCAGGAAATGCGATAAAATCCTGTTGGAACCGCATTGCTAAAATCTTCTCGTAATAAATCTTTTGTTCAATTTGGCACATGACACTAACATATACTAATGTTTGCCCCTCTGTTTTTGTAAACACTTAAAATGTATAACAGCTGTATTTGCTGTTTGTGAGAGCTTTTTAAAGTAAAAGCAGACTCCTCTGTGAAGCTCACCACAGACTGAAGCGCCGAGACAGAACTTTGTCATGCTGTTTATTTCCCTTAGACCTCAAAATACACCGTTTATGTTGAGCTGATGTCCAGACCATTCACAAGGATTTAATTGTGCTTAGACTGCATCATGTGTTGAGTGTGCATCTTTGTGTGGAATAGCTTGAGGTGTCTCAACAATAAATTTCAAGGAAACCATTTTGAATTTCTATGAATACTGCCATGCTTTACTCCCAACCCCATTACCCTTCACAAAAGTATGTTTTCCTTTGTGTTGTCACACAACTGGATCACATCCTTCAATGATGATCTTATCGTCTTATCATTGTTTGCATGAAACTGTCTTCTGAGCCTTCATGTTCAGTTTGCCACAAGGCGCTGGCAGGATGACAAGGTTGTACAGGTGATGTTGTTTCACTTGTCTGGTGCTGTGAATTTTAGGAATATTCTCTGTTTGGATCACAATCCGAAGTTCCCCAGCCGCTCTTATGCTGCTATTGACCTGATATTGTAAAGCATTTCTTTACAGTTTGTGGATTGTTTGACCGGATTAATGAGTGTTTTATGTCTGGGTGACAAGCTTCCATATCAGCTGTATGCTGCTGTTTTCACACCTCTCAGTTGTACATTTTTTTGAATACACAGTTTTTTTAGAATGACAACTGATCGGCTATAGACTTGTGTGGCAGAAGTGGTGGCACATTTCTTTGGTATGGCAGCTCATTAGCATGCAGGTCTCACGAAGGGAAAAGCTGAACGTGTGGGTGAGACACGTTTAGTAGAGGTCACTGAAATTTACCGCAGTGTAAACTGATGGGGTCATGCCCAGTGAGAAGGAGTGAAAAGACGGGGGTGACTTTTTTGCTTGGGCTGCCAAGCAGTGTTTGTAGACACAAGTTGTCATAATGTGTTGCAGGTAATGCAATGTTACCAGAAGTTACTTTTTCAATAACTTGTATCATTTTCATTTCATGGCGAAATTACAAATGTGTCATGTCTCAGAGTAATTTAGAACAAAGGAAACAGAGCCAGCACAAACAAAGATAACCAATACTGCTGCTTGTGTTCCCGTTGGTGCTGCTTTATTGTTTCTGTCTTTCTTTTATAAATGCTTATTTCGACAAAGCAATTTCACTGTCTGTAAAGGATTTATTTCTGATGTTATTTTCCTTGGCCCTTTTCAGTTTTTAGAATTTGTCTTTTCACGCTCAAAAATGTTTTGAAGATAAATATTGTCGTATTATTGTTATCATTCAGTGGACAAAATCTTTTTCGTTTCTTAATGCATTGTTAAGTTTTTTTTCTAAAAAGTGGAAAAATACTTTTGTATTATTCATCTTTCTGAGCTGCGTGTCTTTTCAAAGTAATCGGAGGAAACGGAGCCTTTGTGATGAGGTGCTCCAGTTTGTTGTTATACAAATGAGAAGAAATATTGCTGCTGTGAAATGGTTAAAATATGCATATTACTGTATATATGTATATGTATATATATATATATATATATATGTATGTACAAAATTTAGTTTACTAAGAAAATGACTAAATGCTTGTCCCCCGGTGTGAATGATCGTTCTAATAAAAAAACACTGGTAGTTTGTTTTCTTGTTTTGATATTTCCAAGTTAGTTCTGTGCAGATTTGCTGCACGGAAGCCATGTTGTCTTATTTTCTGTGTCTGACCTCAAAACGCTAGACTCATTTTCCTCTCGCTGGAGAAATGCATAACACTATGGTGCTGGCAACGGGACACCTCCATGTTCAATTCCAAGTATGTGGACATGGGATCTGGTCCATCACTGGTTCTGATTAAGCATTTTTGTCTTTCTGGTTGGGGATTTGGTTTATTTAAGGCTTTTTAACTTCTCACAGTGAGTACATATGAGAAGGAGGCAATTGAGCAAGATGCTCTTTCTGTTTTCCTTTTTTCTAGTGTTTGGTCTTAGACCCTGGCAGCTGCTGGCAGGTCCCGACTGCTTAGCGCTGCTTGAATGAATGGGATGTGTCACAGACGGAGTGAGAGGTAGCGCCGCAGCTTGGTGAGCGGATCTGTCTGCTACCTGCTGTTTACATTTAGTCAAAATAGGCGGAGACCTCATTTCTCCTGGGAGTCACAAATTAGATCCCTCAACTTGTTGCTTTGACCTCTTCCTAGTATTTCTGCTCTTTTTTAATGGAAGACAGAGGAATTATGTGCAGAAAAGAAGGATCCCCACAAAAAAAACCCAAAAACTTCAATAGAATTTAAATTTGCTCTATTAATTTATGTAAATGACGTGGAGCAGCTGTTAGAAAGTGTTAAATTGCTTAGCCAAGCATCACCATGTAGGCTGTATGTAAATTCAGGTGTGTGCTAATTGAAATTCAATATCCTTCTCATCAGTGCAGGTTGTTGGCCTCCTCAAAGGGGCTGTCCCCTTCCTCCCCCTCCCTATCTTCTTCCTCCTCTCTTCCTTTCCTACCGCACTGGTTCTCCCTCCAACCTTACCTAAGTGGGTCTTTAATTTAAAAGTAAGCGCATTAACTTTTTCAAACACAAGCAAGATAAAGTACCTATTGCCAACAAATGAATAAAGGGTGAAATAAATCATACTGGGGGGGGGGGGGGGGGGGGGGGGGGGGGGGGGG
>JAVQJG010055745.1:0-12780 GCA_036024015.1 Craterocephalus amniculus | reverse complement strand
CCGCTGTAGCGTGAGTCTCAACATAACTCTGAGTTCTCAAAGCAACGTGAGTTAAAAGTAATATTCTTGGAGGGTAATCCATTATGTCCGCGAATAGATAAGATGTAGTCTAAAACCATAACAGACTTATTTTATTATTGTATTTATTTTATTTCGTTCATGTTTACTGTCTGGCTGCTGGGATTTATAATGCTCATAAAAGCTTTAAGCACAATATTGTATATTTCTGTTCAATACTGATGAAATGACATTTTAGAACTGTTTTTATTATTGTACTTGTACTTTATTCATTATAGTAAATGTTCATTACAGTAAAAAAGCACAATGTTTGTTTAAATGAAGGCAAAGTGCCAGTGCATACATTTTAATCATTTATCTGTTAAAATGTATACATTGTAAAGAGATCAATATTTTAACAAAGGTCAGGTGGGGGATATCTTGAAAAAATAAGAAACTTTTTTGTCATGGTATCGATTTAGGTATCGAGTATCGTGTTAATTCATTGGTATTGGTACCAACTACTGAATTTCTGGTATCGTGACAACCCTATGCACATCTAATGCTTTTAATAACATAAAAACATGGCCCCAAACACATAGTTTGGTGAGTTAACATTCATCTTAAGCAATGAAACAAAGCCTGTGAATTCACATCATATTTTTCCATTACAATAAACACTGCACTATTCACAGATGATCGAATTCCCAACACCTCTACAGTTATAAACTAAACTAAATAATTAAGAGAAATACAATAATTCTGATAATATATCTTACATGAAACGATCGATTAAAAAAAATGTCTTTCTTCAAGGGATACAGACACCAAATGGATGTGATTAAATATATTTAGTTTTCCAGATGGACAGAGAAGCCTCTCCTACAAAACATAATTGAATGTGCGAGCTCAGCTTTTTGTCAAGGACAGAACAACTCCCCAGCCTCCACTACAAACAGCAACTCATTTCCATATTAACTTTACCTTTATTGATCCCCTTGTGCATCCTGTCTTTCTGCCACTACACCAACAGACTGAATTTCTTTTGGGACTTTTAGAAAGAATAAACGGAGGATCACTTAGCGCTACAGAAAAACAAAAAGGAAAAAAAGGGAACATTTATGTTATGTTTCATTCTTTGGCTGAGAGTACAGCGGCTTCTCAGCAGCTATAATTCAGGAAGACTACCATCCAGTTAAAGGGAGATCATATGAATTCTTGGCACGCCCAGTCAACAAGCTCTCACAATAGTGCATCATCACTGCATCAATGCAGAGTGCTGTGAGACAAGAGAATAACTACTGAATGTCTCCCTATTCGGTCTGTTTTAAGTTTAGAGTTGTTTTTGTTGTTTTAGTGTATAAATAACTAGATCACCAGCTTATTAACATACTATTAAAATGCAAAAGCAGCCCATGATAAAGTCAGTTTTCCAATCAAATTGGCTTTGATTAGTTTACTGTGATTCAGCAATCGAAACAGAAAACATGACCATAAAAGAGGTCAAACATCTCGGTGATGAGCCTGAACATAATTATCACGTAAATTTACTGTGCTACGTTATCTTGCTTGTGAGCGCCACTTTAATTCATTCAAACTAATTCAAGTGTGGTTTCCACCCTTATCGAGCAGCTGTGTTCAGAAAAATTAAAGTGTGAAAGTTGCTACCTGCTTAACATCCAATCATCTAAGAGGCTGTCTGTCTGCTAAAGGCTCTACTCTGCGGCTCATGCTTTGGCTTAGTGTTATGATTCATCCGACCCGTAATGTGGAACATGAGTTGGTTGAGACCTTCTGTGGTTTCTCATAACTCTTAGTGGCTGGTTGGAAGGCTCCTGTATATGAGATGGGTCAACATAAAGAGTGTTCCTTCCTAAAGCGGTCATAATATCTGATTTTAATGACAGGATTGTGGTAAAAGCATTCTTGATAACACCGAAGTAATATGATTAGAAATGCTACAAGGAAATGAAAAGAATCCACCTCAGCTTGATTTTTATCTCTGCTTGTCAGTTCTCTAGTTTCAAGAAACAGTGATGGGAATAACGGCGTTAGAAGTAGCGCCGTTAGTTAACGGCAGTACTTTTTCAGTAACGAGGTAATCTAAGTAATTACTCTGCTAATCGTTACAACGCCGTTACCGTTACTGACGTTACTACGATTAGATTCTTTATTGTTTTGCGCAAACCGAACTTTCATGTTTGTCGGGACTATACTGCGCTGTTGCTGGTGATGAGGCGGAGGGATACGTGTGAAACTGGAGAATAGAAGAGGTTCTGCTGTCAGCGGTGGTGCTGGATGAGAATAAAGCAGCATCTCGTTTTGGAGCCGGAAGTTGTCTGCAGGGCACGCAGCAGCGTTGCATTATGATTCTGCTCATTTAAACTTTTTTTTTTTAAGCACTACCAGGTAAATACAATGATACTGATAATGTACAAAGCACGGATCATAAAAAGTCAGAAACCCGGTCTGGATCCGTACTCCGAGACACATCAGTCTGGACCCAGCCCAAACTATGTTCTTACAAAGTGCTATTGTCCTAAGTAGGCGAGTTTTTTTAAATAAATATTCCATAGATAAGTAAATTAATGGTTTATACTGTGAAATAGTGTGCCTGGATATTAGTCATAGCGATCTAGTGATAAAAACTTGTTACATTCATCATTGCTTTCTCGTCTACAGCGCTGTCTCAGCAGTGTGACAGCCACCTGCCTGCAGCAGGACATGAACAGAGGCGGCTATGAATGACAGGAACGAGCAGCCTATCAGTACACAGGGTTTGTGATCTTACAGCCAATCAGAAGCAGAGTAGGGCGGGCATTTGCTACAACTCCGTAGCCTTTTGATATGACAGTTCGGGTGAGAAAGAGTCTCCCAGAGCGGCTCTGTGGCGACTTTTCCAAATAAGAAAGCAGGTAAAACTACAGACAACAACTGTCTAATAAAAGTCCTAAAATATCAGGTTCAGCCGTTTAGTTTCTAATACACTAACTAGCATGATAACGTTACTGCTGGTCAAAAGACCGCTGGCTGCGCTTCCAGCACCTACCGTGGTTTTCCCACTGGCTATGATGATTGGCGGAAACTAAAAATGTCAGGGGAGATGTGGGTTAGTGAGTGTGTGCAGCCGAACACACATACAGCGCGCACACGAGGAGGTGGAGACAATGTCGCAACATCAATCAGCCTAAGATTAGGCTTTTTCTAAGTGCTTTCTTCTACAAAATTCCATTTTTATCAGATGTTACCTTTTATTTGGGTTATGTTAGTTACGTTAAAGGCCACATATCTGAACTTTTTTCATTTATTTTTCAAAGTAACGGAAAAATTACTTTTCTAAGTAAGTAGTTATTTTTATGATGCTGTAATTCTCTTACTAACGCAGTTAATTTTAGGGAGAAGTAACGAGTAACTGTAATTAATTACTTTTTTTAAGTAGTGTGCCCAACACTGTCAAGAAATGAAGCCCCAATAACAGACTTTCATCTGTCTACTCAGATCCTAAGCTGGACATTATAAACACCAGTGTAATGTCTGCCTCCAGTCCCATTACAACTTGGTCTACTGGAGCTTTTGTGTTTTCAAATCCAACCATGCCTCAATGCCGCTCACTCCAGCTGACTTCTTTGTTAAGTCAGGCTTCACAATGGACTTTTTAATGTGAGAAATGTAACCAGACTGCTCCTTTCCGATACATAAAGGTTAATGATACCGAGAGGCAGGAGGCAAACAGGTCTGCTGTAAAAATTACTTTGTCATCTAATCTTGGCCTCTTCTAGTGTGCAAGCAGCGGTCTGTGGACCAGCTGCACTTCAATATTTCATAAAAGAAATCAATCAGCCCGTTTGCAGCCACATGTGAATTAGCCAAGTAAAATGCAAAATGAACCGCTTAAAAAGTTGAGCCAAACATTTTTTTCTTTAGCCTGGTGACATTTTTTTAAGTGCCTCTGTAGTAAGCCCATGTGCCCATCAAAAACACACAGCCGCTTAAAACACACAGGAGAGCTGCCAGACACATTCAGGGCGGAGTTTTCATGTTCTCACTGCACGTTAGTGGGTTTCTTCCAGGTGGTTCTGGTTTCCTCCCAGTCAGACATTCACTTGTGTGTATTGGGGACAATAAAATACCTTCCGGTATGAAAGAGAATCTTGACCACAGGAAGAATAATGACTTCTAACGTGTCAGCCAGTGGCGATTCTCATACAACATACTATCCACCTGGATTCTTAAATGGTTTTCTTTTCACAGTCATGGTTATTTTATTATTTCCAGCTGCACTACCCACATCACAGCCTTGTCCACAGCTATACGAAATAAAAGAACAACTGACAAGACTGCTGACCAAATAGGTCTGGAACAAAGATGGGGAGAAAATCACGGCATGATGGGATGAACAGCGTTTTGACAGGGGACTCCTTCTACCAACAGATAATGCAATGCTTCTGGATTCAAGGACACTGAAGTAGTCTCTAGTGAGCATATCAGCATTCATAAGAGGGCTGTGCTGTGGCAGGGGTGACTTTGATGCATGTGGTACTCTTGTTTAAGGAAAGGAAGCAGCATGAGAAAATCAAGCCTTCAGACTCTGGAGGCTATAAAAGTCATTGGCACACAGCCAGTTTTTGAGGAGAGGCATAAGCAAAAGACAACCTACATTTATCAGTTGTGACATTTAAGTTTTTCGATACAGTAAATCATCTACATAGAAATAATTTAAAAGACACAGTGTTAAAAGACTGGAATGAGATGTATTTAGAAGACTTGAGTTCTTGGAGCAAGAGGTGGAATAAATTGCCAATGATGGAGGGGAAAAAAAGTCTCCGGCATCAAGTCAAATTCCATATTTTATAACGTTTAGTCCATAAAATTCTTATGTAGTCCACCATCAAATTTACACTACACTTGGGTCTGCTATCAGGCTGAACTCCTCTACTGTACCTCATACAGCATTAAATATAGCCAAAAGTTAAATGCACTGTAAAGTTAACCCTTGGTAAAGTCTTCAGCACCATTTTTTTAATTCATGTTCTATTAATAACTTCATTATAACCTTATTTCATTGACCTCACACCATCGCAGACCATGTCTTACCCTTCTCAAATGGACACTGCTAGCAACAAAAAATGTAAAATATAATGTGTAGGATGGTTGAATCTTTGATGCCCAAGCAAAAACTTATGGATCATCACATTTGTACAACTTGGCAGCAAATTGGGGCTTTGCCTATGGAAGAAGAGCACGACCCAACTAGGTTTGTGAACCCAGTACATATACTGTATCTATTTATGTCTTTCTCTTAAAGAGCAGTAGACTAGGTTGAGGATTTAAGGGATTTAACGGTGATGAAGCATTAAGTTGTTGGACTGAAGCCCAGGTCACAGAGACACAAGATGCTTTACCTCATTCTCAAATGTTCATTTTCCGACATATTTAACGTGAGCATAATCTCACGAGAACCATGCTTTGCCAAATAAATAAATCCAAGGCAAACACAGCTGAACAACAGTAATACGAATGAAAAAGAATTCCTTTGCCCAGTCAAATTAATCAAGAATGCGTGATGTTTTATTTGTCACACACAATCTGCTGACAACATCCCCAGAATCTGGTTCAGAAATCGTCTACTGTAGTTGTCTTTCACATATTTAGCACAAAACAGGGGAATGTGAGCGTTCAAAGGGTTATTACTTCAAGAAATAGGTATGGAAAGTGCAGGAAGCTGAACATGATGAAAAAATATGCTGTTACCGTGGAAAACTAGCTTCGGATAGTCAGGGTAAAACATTTTCAGTGGTGTTTTTAGGTTAAATGAGCCTTCATCTCTGCCTTCCGATGTTTATATTTTTGTCTTTTTTCACACGAGTCCCAAGATAGAAACATAATCAGCATGCACACTTGCTTAGAGAATTCTTAAGTAATTACCTACAATTGCCACATATGGGCTCAATTGGACATTATGTGGTAGACTGTGCTGGGTAGCGAGCAGAGTAAAGCCTGGTCCAACCGATTTGAATGTTTGTATTTTCACATACAGCTCTTTCAGGTGATGGCTTGAGAGTTTCAGGGATGCATTGTATGTAAGAAAATGGCTCTACTGATGTTGTGATTAATGGTTAAATCAAACAGACTGGAGTATAATTTCTACCCAAATCTTCCAACTTGAATGACACTCTTCACATGCATCAATAATGTCATGTATAGCAATAAACATGTCTTTATAACTCACTATTAATTATCAACTAGATAATAAAAATTTATTAGATCATAGATTATTTCTCCGTTCTGGTGCCATCAGGAAAAAATCTATAAAACTTTTTTTTTTAAATAATAATAGATTGCATCAAACAAAAGCTGCAAAATGTAAACCAGTTACAATTGCTCCATATTGTGAGGCAATCCGTCAACTTATAAATATTTGACGTTGGTCCCAAAGGATGGTCATGTTCTCCCCTTAATTTCTATCAGCAGTATAATCCCCTTTTGAAACCCTTTTTAGGGTGAATTAGAAAGGCCTGGTATTCAAAGAGATGAGTGGAGAGAAGGAGGCGGGAATAATCACAAGGGCCTTGCTGTCTGTGTGGATTACAATGGCAAAGAAAATCCTTTCATCTCAGATCTGTACTTCCAAGCTTGGAAGCATGCACCAACCCTCACATGCACAATGCTCCAACACACACTTCTCATAAAAGGAAACGGAAGACCTCTATATTGTTCTATGCTTTTTAAAGATGCGAGAGCCAGTTATTTAAATTTAAACACATGAATTTCAATTTCGCTCCAAATGGGAAAAACAGGCATTGGATTGGAGAGATGCTTGTTTGGAGGCTTTGCTCTCGAGGCTGACCTCTCAGTTTAGCAAAAGGGAACCCAAGAGGGCTCACACATGATCTTTTTCCCCCCTGACTTCTCACGCTGAAATGTTGACTACTGTGCTATTTTAGGCAGACAGCCTGTTGACATCCCACAAAGTGTAATGAGATGTATAAAGGCAGAGAACCTCCTCAGCCAGAAAACTACTAACACCCACAAACAACACCATCTGACAGATAAGAAAATGGATTAGCCATTATGTGTGTTTGCTCAGTTGTCTACCCCTGTGAAGGCAAAATGACAAGCTTAGTTGTGTGTAACAGGAACTGACAGTAAAAAGCCTGGCTATAATAAAAATAAAAACATACTGAGATGATGGTCATGTCCATGTTTTTACCAAAGTACAAGAAAGAAAATTGCTTATTCTAATTAAATCAAACAAAAATAAGGTTTCTATAACACCATGTACCCCAAGTATTAAAATACTTAAATAAAATTCCAATCATTTTGCACAGAAAACTTATATACATCTTTACATTCTTCCAAATAAACTCAAGATATTTTACCTCCACTGGGATATTGCCTGTTTGAGTATCTCTTTTTTGGATCATAAAGAAACTACATTTCAAGTAAGCAGAACTGGTACACTGAAAACATGCCACAAACAAATGTGTATTCTTGTTTTCCCAAAAGGCTATGCAACCAGTTGAGTGGTATTTTAGGGTAATTATAGATGAGCACACAGTGGGAGCTGGTGTACTATAAAGCAGCCTCGTACACGCACCAAGCTTCGCCATGCTGCAATCAGATGAATTCAAAGTCTTTTCAAATTGCTTTTGGTATGGAAAAAATAAAGATTTTACTTTCTAGATGGAGTGTATGAACACGTGCAGCCAAAATTTTCAGTATCAGCAGGTAGTTCGCTTCAGCCGGCAAACCAGAATTTCTCTCAGAAAACATTTTATACTTATACTTATGCAACTGAAAAGAATAAAAGGAGTACCTAGATCCAACTGGCACCATCTGAAGCAGTTTGGTCCTTTTTCTGTAACTTTACATACTCAATTCAAAAGCAATGTTCACTGATCAAATACAAGTGCTGCATATTGTCACAACTAAATTATCAAATGCATAAGCTATTAGTTCGCCCTTTCACAGCAGTAAGGTGATTAGATACACCCAAAAAAAACATTTATTTGAAACCTCAAACTTCCTCAGGCTAGACACATCAATAGAGGTATCATTTTTCTCTAATTCGCTCGCATGCATTAAGATGAAGAGGCAAGGAATGGTGCTGCACGGTAAAGAATTTCACGGCAGAGGCGTGAATGAGTCTCTAAACTTGTTCCACTGAACAAACTGGCTGCAAACAATCCCTTTAGGGGAGTATTAAGGGGGGAGTGCAAGAAGCAAGTAATCCTCTCTATATCACTCTTGTTCAAACACTGCCTTGCTGTTAGCTTCCTCTTTGTTAAACCCAGAAACTTCCATAAGTTATGCTCTTGTATCGCAGCAATTTCGCCAGTGTTTCTGTACTCCAGTTTAACTTGCAGCAGCTAACATCTGAATTTTAGGGCTGTACTACCGTAGGCAAAGACTAAGGGGATGATCCTTTTCACGTGATCAAAACAATAGAGGTTGTTGAGAGACAAAAGCTTTCAGAAACAAGTGAGAAATCCCCAAACATAGCCTGCAAACTCCTTTACAACCGTAGCAAGTCAGTACAAAGTTTGAGCCACCTCGTTCCTTGCTGGGAGAAAATTCCAGTTGAAGGGGGGGGCACGTCTGCTCCTCCCCACTGTGTGGGTTTTGTTCTGCTAATCAGACCACATGCCTCAAGGATTCAGGAATCCAAGAGCTCTCAGCCAGCTCCTCTCATTCCACATACAGCCGCAGCAGCCTGTGACAAACTATTCAGTGTGTTGGGGGGTTAAAGACTCTATCCATTCATAACACTGTTCAACCCTTCCTCCCTCCTCTCCTAATCTCAGGCAGCTCTTTACCCCCTTCCCCTCCCCCCTTATCCTACCCCTCGTATGCCCTCTTTCTCCATTCTCACCACAGTAGAGCTCCTTTTTTTAAAAGAAATCTGTCTGCATACAGCAAACTGGATCTGAATAGATTCGGCGTTTATTATTAGACCGTGGCCCAACCACACACCCACCACAATTTTAAATAGAAAAACAGATCTAAACCTACAACATCAAGTTAGCGCCGTTAAAGTTCTGATGTTTGCCTTCCTCTTTCCTCGCTCGCTTTTTCCTCCTTATTTTGGTTTGTTTCCTCTCTGTTCTCCCTTCCCTGGCTGTCTTGCTACTCACACATTAAGAGGCCAAATGAGGCACGTCTGAAATTTGCAGGCTGACAATGGAAGACAGCTGCTCTTGCTTCATAAGTCTTTCATGAGCTGAATTAGTTGTACAAGCCTTAGCTCCCTTCCCCCACACATGCCTGCCTCCTAGCAAGCAGATCCAGACAGAGTACAGCTCACCTCCTGGAAAGCTAAGCCCAGAGAAAGACAGGGAGGAAAAGACAAAGCGTGACAAGGGCTTTTGTTTGACAGATCTGTGATTGCTTTTCGAAGAAGTAGTCCTATTTATTTTGTTTTCCTGCAGCAAACCTTTAAGTCTATCCTTGAGGTGACGTGTCTGATTGTCATTACATTCTTGTTAGTTTTTACGGATTGTACATATGGCAAGTCAATATATTTATGCTAATGACATAAATCATAACTCAGGACACAACATAGAAGAGCAGGAATTCAATTTATGAGCAAACAAAATTCGAGGGGGGTCAAAGAGCACTGCTACTCCAGAAACCCAAAAGGTATTCTGATAAAAGAAAATACACAATGGTACCTGATTTTTAAGTCCAAATACACCTCAGTTGTAAGGTCTTGATTTGTCAGGCACGATCTAAAAAAATCCAGACCTCGATAGAAAAATTTCCCTTTCAATTAATAACTTTAGACAATCCACTGAGTCTCTTAAGGGAAGTTTGGCAATTCAAGCCCAAGGTAAATAATGAAGTGAAATGAAATGTTCAGAAATTAGAGAAAACGATCCATGAGTGTTACTTATTGAGAAATAAATAAATGGAAAACCACAATAAAAACAGTAGACTGTTGGAAGTGTAGCAGTGATTTGAAATGATTCACATTAATGCATAGGGATAATGTATTTGTTATATGGGATGGGCATTTGATTAAACTGTCTTGATCACTTATTCGGCCAATAAACAATGTTTGATTAAACTTTAACATTTTTTTCAATTCAAATTTAGTATTTTTAGGCGATTGTAAAATCCAGTAAAAGTAGAAAAACAGTGTTTCTTCATTTAGATCTTTATTACGAGATGAGCAGCTCTTGTGGCAGTTAAAATGGGATTCATTCAGTGGTAATACCGGAAAATATGTACTCAAAACTTTAGCATCAGTCTAAAGAGGCATTAGTTTTATTGATTAAAAAATAATTTAACCGATATAATTCTTAACAATCAATTAATATATTGTCAATTAATTATGCCTACTCCTGTTTGTAACCCTAACCCTCAGCAGGTCAGTCTAATGGGGCTATTTTGGAAACAGTAGTGTCAGGTTTACCCCTTTGTTGTTAAAAAATGGGATCCATCTGGCCTATCTCCTTCCACTATTTGAGACCAGAATAAGTTCTTGCAGCGCCCCAAGTTCGTCCATTTTGTTTGGCAGTGATCTTAAAACTCCATAATACAAATCAGAAAAGAGAAATTTCTTCTTCCTTGTTCTCCGTTTTGCTGCTGCCCTCCAGCCTACACAGGCTTTTTGAAAGCTCAATTAACACTCAGGAGTCATTGGATGCGCCGCCGCGTCTTTTTTACGTCGCCGAACTAAGACGACCTAGCAGCGAGACGCAGCGACGTAGCTTCTCCATTCCAACTGTATTGAACGGGGCAGGCTTCACTCTACACCGCAGTTTTTAAATCGTGTTTTTTGACCAAGTAAAACCAAACTTATGAGAGGAAATGTACGGCACACTTTTTCATGTATGTTACCGTGACGTTTGATGCAGAAAAAAGCTGCAAAAACTGACTTTTCTAGCTAACGTGCTAACAACCAGAAACTAACAAGTTCTTCTGACAACAGAGCTTCCTATTGGTGAAAAAATCACCACATCAACCAATGAAAAATTGTGAAGTAGCATATGTCATTCAGTTGCTAGGGGGGAGAGGGAAGATATGGGAAATGACAGGGAAATGAGAGCAGTGACAGTAACAGTGAGTTTGGAGATTTAACAGATTTGTGACAGTTAATGTGTTTGAAGTTTGAAGTTCTTGTGCTCAGTGTGTTGAAAGATGAATTTGTTTTAGATTTCTGTGCAAAAAATGAAAATATTTGTGAATTTGGAGCAGGAAGTCCAGCTGTCTGACTTTGAAGGAGAAATGCTGTATTTTAAACAGTCTGAGGTGCTCATTGCATTTTAATGTTAAAAGTTGAATCTAACAGTTATTTTCGAAATTTATACATGATTTATTTTTATTTACAATCTATATTTACATTCTAAATTGTAAAAATGGTTCGTTACACATATTTGTAGTCTTGACAGAGATATATTCAACATTTTTCCATTCGGATTTTGTGTTTTTTGTGTGATTTCAAGTCCAGCGTTTTGATACATTACATCAAAATGACAAAATACCTATACAACCACACAGGTGAGATTATGCTGAAAAGAATGATACCAAACAAGGCTGGTTGAAGTGTATTTAAAGGTGAAATACAAGCATAAAATCAGAAGTAGCCAAAACCGTCCATTTATACCCTAGACCCCAGACGGTTAAAGGGCTTATACGAGCGATTTAGGAGAAAATGCTGCATTCACCAATTTTCTCGTATTTCTAATCTTCCCTCAGGCACAAACTAATTTTACAAGCTCCAGACGTGACGTATTGATGCAAAGTGTAGCGCCATTACTCTGCAGATATCCAAATCTATGTTTTTCACAAAGGGATTGCATTTGTCGTAATATAGGAGCAACAGTGCGTTTAAAAATCCAAATAAATGAAAGCTGCAGGCAGCACTGGAGGCCCTCGCACTGGAGGCGCGTCTTGGCCTACTGAATTATAAATCATGTTATTCACAGATTTTCGGCCTGATTTAGTTTTTTCAAAGAACAGGTCGATGAATGCTTTTAAATAACATTTCAGTGCATTTATAGCACTTGCAGTTTTGTACCACTGTTTGGCTTTTGCCGGTCCTTTAATTCCACCACGAGGTTGGGTTGGTTTTGGGTTTGGTGTACAGCAGATATTCGGACACCCAGTCTCCCGTACCAATGCTGCTTTGTCGTGGGGTTGAGAGGCTCGCTGCAACGCTCTTAACGTTATGTCTTCAACCAAGATCTGAGCCCTGGCGGAACTGAAATTATCGATTTCACTTCGTTGATCTCAGGCAGCAGAACCTCGATCTCCGGACTGCTGAGATTTCTCTTCTTTGACCTCGATGCCGTTTTTGTGAATGAGCATGGTTTGAAAAGCATGGGAGGTCGGCCTTATATGGGGTTATAGTGGCGTTAATTATGCAAATGGTCAATTCTCATGAACGCATGCTCACTTACATACAGGTGGAATGCATCAAGTTTACAACATTTACGCATTCATCTGACATTAAGAGCGTATTTCTTTAATCTGACGTGGCACACTCGTAGGAGCTCATCGTAGAAGAAGAGGAAGTTACAGCAAGAACGCGAAAATGTTTTTGCATGAGGCCCATTGTTACTGACCCTTTATCAGGATTTCTAGGATTATTTAACTCATTTCCAAGATTACTCTATTCAGAGTAATCTGAACCCGGCTCAGGGAGGGCGGCAATCTGCCACTGGTTCTGCTGGAGGTTCTCCTTCCTGTTAAAAGGGAGTTTTTCTCCCCACCGTCGCCTGAAGCAGCTCAGAAGGGGATTGATGGAAGACTCTTTTCCATGCAGTCTGTTGGTTTCCT
>JAVQJG010055742.1:0-10634 GCA_036024015.1 Craterocephalus amniculus | reverse complement strand
ATCAGCCAAGCGGCACTCTTGCACTTTTGACTCCAGGCCTGCTTCTCTCAACTGCACCACTCCGAGCGAGGGAGGGGAAAAACAGAGGGATGGAGCGAAGGAAGGAGGGAGATGACAGGGTGTGGACAGAATGAAAAACACACACATGCATGCTGGCTGTACATGTGTGAGAAACCGCATAAACAAATACATATGTGTGCATCCAAATGCTTGTGCAAATTAAAAGAGCTCATCTAAACTTCTGTGGTGTGAACAAACAGTCAAACCTGCCTAATTTTAGAAAGACACTGATGGCCTTAAAAGGAAAAAAGTAAATTTCGGTCAGGAATGGTCCCTGCCGGAGGGGATGTTGTCAACTCACACAAGGGGTTATCAGGTTTTACGATATTGAATATGTTATGGTAGTTACACAGCAACCTGGGTACAGATCTGAAGTGGAAGATCCCCATTTCACTCTGCTAGCTAAATCTTCCACTGCTTACAACAAAGTACAGCCTTGTTCACTTTAAAGGTCTGACTTTCAGACATAAACCAGATCTTAAAATTTAGACAACATCGTTATCTGTGTTATCTGCTGTAAAAAATACAATCATCCCATTATTAAATAGCAGCCTGAAATAATCAGTCATCATTGTTGATCAATTGTGGTCCACTCTTCTTTTACAACACACTTCAGTTCATTTAGGTATGAGGAGCACAGGGCTTAATTTGTGCCGGATCAAGCCGGATCCCGATCCGGTACCTCCGCGGTTGGATCCGGAACCTCTCTTATCGGATCCGCCCCCCCCGCCCCTGTAAATAAATTTAATGAACTGAGAATGTTATACATTTAGAAATATCCTCATAATCCCCATTGAGGCTACACCAAAATATCTTAATTTAGATGGATTCTACAGTGAATTTAGGCAACGTGAAACAGAAAATCGTACCGGTGGATCAACAGAGTGAAGAAAAACCAGGGGGCTGTAGCCTACTATGAAGACGGATTTTCTGTTATTGACGTTAACCCAGGATTTTCCGTCTTACGATGCTGGTTCATTTCTAATTTAACTCCACTGCTGGTAAAACTACCCCGATCTCCACAGAATATAGCCTATATTTTTTTAATCCTTGAATAATTATCCGGAAATCTCCAAAAATCTAACAATCTAACTTTAATCATGTTGGTAACAGTCAAACAGAAGGAACAGGAAAGGGAGGAAGCTGTGCGAAACGTCTGCCATAAAGTGATTAGGGTGCAGTACGTTTATACTGTCCGATTATATAATAATGAGGCCTAATCTGATAAATTTGTACATTTATAAAGTCTGAAAGCTGAAGCAACAGTGTTGTTTTTGGCCTCATAATTGGTTTAAAATCTTTATATTTCTGAATAATTGCCTGCGCTCGCTCCAAAGCCTGCAGGGAAACCCATTGTTGCTTGGTCAGACGCTGCAGGTGGTTGTTGGGGGGGGGGTCCATCACCTAGTTCATCACTTTTAACTTGCCGGATCCGCCCCCACTCTGCGATCCGGCACCTCCCACTTTACAAATTAAGCACCCAGACAACATAGCCGCTAGGATCATTGGAACACTATAGATAGATAGATAATGAGGCACAATGGTTCAGCAGGATTCGATAACTAAAGTTACATAGTAACCTCTGTGTTGCGTCATGCATAACAAGTCAAAGTGGAGCGTGTCTTATCAGGTTATGAAATGCTGCTCTATATGAGAAACTTCTGCATAATGCAGCACATGAACCTTGGCCTACCATTTCTCCAAACCTACAGACATCACCCTTTTCTATTTTGTAAGTGACCTCACAGAAAAGCAGAGGTGACTTTCATCTGTCTCTCGCCTCTCCGGTCTTAAAATAACCTTTTCTCTTATATCACAACAATGCCACATTACATGGGTCAGTGTCACACCCTGCAGTCACACGACACACAACCTTTCACACAGTGCCACCTGAAACCACAGGACTCTGTGCAGCTAAAAGCACTCATGCTCACCTTTGGTTCTGTTCTGAATACTGTAGAGACTAATAGAGGGAATCCTGCAGTTTAAGCCACTAGTTGTGATGTGTCATTTGCAAATGAGCCGGCTCCAAGGAGTGAAAGTGGGTGGGCATCATAAACTAAGAAATTGGGTGATTGTGTTCTTCTGTCTAACACTGTAATGATAACTGGTGACATTAGAGACAAGAGAAAAAAACATCCACATTAATAATCTGGATCACAGGTGGAAATATTTTTGGGAAGTTGGTTGTTTTGGGTGCAGTATGTGGAGCTTGATGTAGTAGGTTCGGTTCTGGTTTACTGTCTGGTGCTAGACTGGATTAGTGATTAGCGTATTAATACTTGGGAGTCAGTGCTTCAGCCAGTCAAAAAACTAGATCTGATACTTTTCTGAATACGGAGATACCACTCTTCTGATACAAAACATGCCATTTGTTTTAAATTCTGAGATATTTAATCAATAAAACTGCAAAACAGAGATAAAGTTTTCCTGCAGTGTCACATGATCAAAATGTCATGATTATGCTGCCACTGTTACTGATGTTTTGTCCGAATATCTTACTGGTTTTATGCTGGTTATTACACATCATGTTTGATCAAATTTAAGCAAATTTATAATATTAATATTATATATTAAATACACATTATATTTTCATTAATTTCCCTTAAATAAATGTGATCAATCCCATATTAATCTGTAGATTTAATTTTTTATAATCTCAAAAATGTATTTTTACTAATCTTATTTTTATTGTATTTTTAATTTACTCATCAATATAATTTCTAATTTTTAAAAAAATTATGTATTATTTCAAGTATGGATGTTTTTTAATTGTATTCATATTTCATATTGCTCTTGTAATAAAAATGTATAATTGTGATTCTTCCTTTAGGGGCAAAAAAGCATTGATATCAATTAAAAAGTGCTATGATCTACTTATATTGTATCAGAAAAAATGTAGGAATCGCTAGACTGGATCCTGTTGTGGTTAGCTCCATGTTGGGAGCTGTCAGGCTGCTGATTCTGGTGATCTATGTCCTCTCTCTTTGCAAAACAGTCTGAAATATCTCAATTTCTCTTCATTTTTATATCTTCCCATACAGAATAAATCTGTTTACAGGATATAGTTCTCCACATTTTCATGCTACAGCTTCTTTAAAACCAACTAGCATCATTGCTAGCCTCCTGTTAAATGCAGCAAAATCATGTCATTTTTAAAGGATCATCATTTGGAAAGTACTTTAAAATGACTTCAGACCGATACTGGTGATCCATGCAGGGTCCTCCATAACCTGTCAATCACCTGAGGTGTTCAATCAGATTTTAAAAGGAGATCAACTCTAGTGTTACATGAGACAAGAGTCAGGTGAATAAGGCTGATGTTGTGCAGCCAGCCATCCATGCATTCATCCAGCACCCTGTCCGTGGCTTTTTAGTTCAACAGCATCAAACAGCAACAGAAAATATAAACCTGGTTGCTGAATCCTCCTTTTCCACCAACCAGATCTCACAAACCACCCAGTATCAAACATTATCACATGATTCCTGTCACATTGTAAAAATGAAATGGATTGTGCAACTTGACGACATCCGTCCGCCCCCTCTTCTTATGATCATGACTCTGCATTTTCACCGGGGGTTGCCTGAATTACATCAAACAAGTGACATCATCCGCGTACAGCCCTCGGAAAATCACCTGCTTGCAAAACCATGTGACAGCTGGAAGAGGAGAGGAGCAGAGGAGTGGCATGAGCAGCTTACAACGGCTTACACAACCCACTGAATGCCAAACACATCTACTGAATGCTCCACTTATGGGTTTGGTTAGATTCAACAAGAAAACACCTGAAGTTACATAAAACTCACATGCAACAGGCGATTCATCCTAATTCAAGTGCAAACTATGAAAGGGGTCCAACAAATTGCAGAGTATTGGTGAAAAGCAAAGCTGTTTGGATGAATGCACATGGTCCTGCTGACCAAGGCAGAAGCCTGTGCAGAGCGCTCTGAGGTTATTGTTCTCTTTTTGCTCAGAGATGGCACTGAGGCCACAGCGGCCAAAATGACCCCCGTGATCTGCACGTGACGCCTACAGCCTACAGGTCAGCACTGAGTTCAAGTTACCCTTATCATAAAATAAAACAAAATACAAATTTCTTGTTTTCAAAAAATATTTTTATTCATAGCAATACATGTGCATCTTGTACTCAGATCTTACAAAGTCTGGTGAAAATTTAAAAAAAAAACAAAACATAAATACATTTAAATATAATTAGAAATAACTTAATATATTGTAACAAAAGAACTATTTCACTTGTTGCAAAAACCAGCTGGTATATGAAACACTAAACACACAAAATGTCTTCACCGGATGTGTAGCCCTTCCCTTTTTAAATTACAATAACAACAATATGAACATTTTGTGAATCAAATAAGTGAAATTGCAACAGGTCCAGTGTTTCAACAAGTGCTTTGTTTCTGCAGTGAGAGGCCGAGGCCTTGGTCCACTCAACAGCTCCACGTTCTGGCTTCTCCCATCTATCCCGACTCGCTGGGGAGGCTCTACCCAACAAATACATGATATTATCCTTCTTTTTCTTTTATCATCTTCCAATCCATGACGGTACAAGCCCCTCACCATCTCATCATGGTTGCAAAAGCTGACAGACGCAACTCCAAACGGCCCCATCCAAAGTGGAAATTCCAACCCCCTGCCTTTTTTTCTCTTTTAAATACATCCAATGCTGACAGCAGGGTTTTTCTTCCTGCTTTTTTTTTCTTTTTCTCCCCCCGTCCCACAATCTGCAGTGCTTCAGAATTTGATCTCGGGAGGTAATATGTGTCCATCAGGGTTCACACCACTCGTCCTGTGCAGATTAAATTCCTTTCTGGACAGGTTTATGCAGCTGGAGGTTCATCGCTCAGGCAGATTGATGATGGGTACCCACTGGTCCATGCAGCGGCTCTCCCTGCAGAATCGGCTAAGTTTGCTTAAAGCGGGGTCCTTCCAGGATGTGGAATGTGGGCTCTGAAAAAGAAAATTAAGTTTAAAAAAAATACATGTATAACTTTGCATTTCAACGTGGCCATGAGTCTGTGTGTGTGTGTGTGTGTGTGTGCAAATAAATTTCAAGTGAAATTCTTCAGAATTCATATGAGGGTGGAGTCATGTGCATGATTACAAAATGCAAGAACAAGTATGGGCAAGTTCTCCTCAGAGGAATAGTTTCAGTCATGTGCACACACCAAAACATGAGGGGAATAATCACAACATGCATAGAAATGAAGGCTTACTTACATTAACAAGAACACAGTGTAGATCCATAGGTTCACCACCAGCCTGCTTCCCACCTTCTCCGGCCAGTATCTCTGCCAGGCGCCTGGTGTTGTTGACTCTCAGGATGTTGATGTCATTCTCGCAGCAGAAAGCCTGAATGAGCGTGAAGTGGATCTGCAGGGCCACGTCTTTAACATCGTCGTCATCAGTAGCCAGGATGCACAAAACCACATTATCAGGGTCTCTGTGGGAGACGAAAAGGAAAAATAGGCCGCTGTCAGCACGTCTACAAAGCGTCTATAACCATAGGCTTGCTGTAACAGAAACTTACATATTGAGAGATTTAGCAGCTTCGTAGACGCCGACTGTAATGCAGCCTTGTGGCAAAGCAGAGGTCAAAACTTCTTCCAAAGCTTTCGCCACTGTATCCATTCTGCAACACAAAGTTCACGTTAGCCTTCGCGTTGAGACGCTAGCTCGCCGGCTGTCAAGCTAACTACCGGCGTCTTTCCAGAGCCGACAGCTGCTGTACGCGGTAGTTCTGCCTCGTAAAAACACCTTATTATGCCCTTAAACGGCAGATAGAGAGTTTGAAATGTCTTTAAATGCGAAAATGAAAAAGTGACGCTGAAAATGTTTCGTTTAAATTTAGGAGTAAAACTTATTGTGCCGCTAGCTGGTTACTGACTTAGTGGTCGCGCGACCGTCTCAACAGCAGTTAAACGTGAAGAAATGAGCTCAGAAATCCTCCAAATGTATCAAAAGTATACGTGCAACGTAGCTGCAAGCAAACGGTGTTAATCATCCAGATTATTTACCTTTCCTGAGAATAATCTCCACTTAGTTCCTCAAAAGTCATGTTGTACATTAAATCCCAATCCACGTTTGTGCAAAGAAAAAACCACCACACTGACGAGTTTCCCTGGTATCTTCTGGACTTGACACACTTTCTTTTTATCTGTACTCTACAGTGCTGCAAGTGAGAGATAAATCTGGCAACTCTACGTTAAAACAGTCCGGGACAATACGAGAGAGGTGCAGATTAGCATAGAAGCGGCCATTGGCCGCATGTAAATGATGCAGAGAGGGATTGGACGGGCTAATGAAGCAGGCGGGTCCTTTTCCTGCATGGTTGCTACCGGTGGCTGCAGATGTCTGTTGGCTCCTCCTGACAAACCGACAAAGGTCTTTCCCTGTTCCTCTGCTGCAGCTCTTAGGCTGCCTCTGGTCCGGTTCAGATAAGCTGCAAAGCTGTTCCGGTAGCTTTAACACAAAAGTCTCCCCCAACTTTGCATTTTTTTTTTGTTTTTTTTGCATATGATCAGATTGCACTAGAGATCTGGAACAATGTGATATTAATCCCACATTTATTCTTCCATTTTAGTTTGGTTCAAAGTACCTCATTTACCTCCGAAAGGAGATCTGCATAAGAGGGTGAAAACTATACAAAACTAGACGTACAGTGATGACGCAAAGACACCAAACACTTAAAAACTGCTGAAAACAAAGGAATTAAAAAATCTACCACTGAAAGAGTGATTAGTTGCAGAGCTCACCCTCTCCTGCAGGACCAGGACCAGTATCAGGACGAGCACCAGTACTTGGACCAGTACTAATTCCTGCTTGTCCAGGGCTGCTGCATAGCAACGGGACGCTTCCTCGAAAAATCTGACTTCTGATTGGTAGATTGCGGAACGTGCGAAAACGCGACAACCTGTCAAAATCGCGCGCGAGATCCCAGAGGACTGGCGCGAGACTTCTTGACGATATTTAAAACGGGGTCATAAACGATTCCTGCACCAAATACTAATTTATTGGTATTTTTTCATAGATCATCATGATAATTATTATTATTGTTTCTAATCTTGTTATTGTTGTTGTTATCATTATTGTTATTATGATTATTGTCTTGTAAAATTGTAAACACCAAAAAAATTACATTTTTCAATATATACGTCACTGTAATTGATAACCAAAGACTGACATTATCACAGAAAACTGACATCAACACAATCACCTGGTTTTCTGTAAAAATATGCCCACAGCACAGTTTCTGGACTGAAAATGAGATAGAAAGTCATGATGTAGATTTTATGGAAGGTGATGCTGTCCCCCAGTGGCTGATTGAGGAAACTACTGACTGCATGCTGATAAACACGTTTTTATTGTTTTTGTGAAAACTTTTTTCTTTTCTTTCAAACAGAAAATATAATAACATCTAAACAGTAAAATTCTTTAAAGATTCTACATTAATTAACCTTTTGTTGTTGGTATTATTATATAATGATAACAATAACGAGAAAACAATAATCCAAGTCAGGCTGGCAACTGACCTCATCTCCTCTACCCACACAACATTTACCAGTGCTGTATCTGAGTCATACAGTAAGTACCAGAAGTAACTTGGATTGGGCCCAAATATGTCTGCTGGGTAGATGTTATCGTTTGCTTAGCTGTGTCTGGCTTCAGTACTTCATGCTGAGAAGCTTCGTGCATCCTTCAGTCCATCTATGTACAGATCTTGCATCAGTCTGATCATAGACTTGTTCCACAGCTTCCATGAGGTGGGATTTTATTCTCCCATGACCGAATTATGACTTTGGTTGGATAAATATGAATGAGGGTACACGACTGTAAACTGTCAGTGGTCATCTGGTCTATCTGGCTTGCTGCTGTGATGATTTACAAGTATTTTGAGGACCTGAATTGGGGTTACAGAAGGGGACACAGGTCAGTGTGCTAGCATCGCCACGCTAGCCTGATACAGTGATAAAACTTCTCATCCTAGCATTATTTTCTGAATTACATGAGCTATTTCCCAGTTTCCGTGGTGGAATTTGTGGTATAATCTACAATCATTTAGCAGACCGCTTTCCTCCAAAGCGACTTACTTCTGAGACTGAGAACATCAAAAACAAGAAATCAAACAGGAGGGGACATCATAGTTGAGTGCTAGTGAGACTAGTGTGAGCCCAGTTGGACACGTACTACCATGTAGTGCTAAGAGGCACTGCCTTTCAGTTTTTCATCTTTCCGACTCCATACAATAGTTCCATTGCTAATTACAATTAGAATTTCATCACACAATACCATCTTGGGCAAAGTGTACACAACTTCTTCAGGACTGAGTTGTGCCAAAAAAGTGGAAAAGTCTGTCGAGTGGAAGAGTTAAACTAATTGCGGCTGAGTCTCCGGTTTGTTCTAAAAAGTAGATAAAGACTCAGATCGGACAGAGTCTGGTAGATCATTCCACCACGGGGGAACAACAGGGGAAAGGGTCTTCAGTTACTGATTTGGCGGCACGTTGTGGTGGGAGCACTAGGCATCTTTCACAGGCAGAACCTAGCTGTGGAGAGGGAGTGTAGCTCTGGATTAAGGAGTGGAAGTAGAGCTGTGTCGTGTGTTCTGTCACTTAGGGTCTGATCCCCTTGATGTTCTAGAGAGCTGATCTGCTACACCAGGCAACTGAGAAAGCATGGACTTTAAAGGTCAGCTGGTCGTTACCATGACACCAAAATTCCTGCAAAGATGTATGCACAAGAGTGATGGAGTCAAGCTGCACGCTTGTCTGCGGAGGCATGGAAGGACTGACTGGACAGACAATATGCTCAGTCCTGAACAGATTCAGCTGAAGGTGGCGATCCTTCATCCGTGCAGAAATATCAGCATGACATACTGAAGTCCACATTGAGACGGTGGTGTTGACGGTTGTGACTTCTAAAAACAGAGCTTGCTGCAATTCTGTGGTTAGTCCAGCAGAGGGGGGCAGATGAGAGAGGATCTGAAGTCCAACTTTAGTTTTGATTGTCCAGTCCTGTCTTGCTTAAAACAGCTCATTTCCTTCAGCTGCTGTTTTATGAACAATGACGCTTAATTTTCTCTGTTCACCGCAAATGTTTCAAAACTGATTACTGGCTCTAAAAACTATGATCACATCACCCCACCCCTCGCTTCCAATCACTGACTTCCTGTTAGACGTAGATGTTAGATGACTTACCAACCACTGAGACCCACAGTTAGAAACCTTAGATCACAGTTTCAGACTAAACCTATTCCTCTCTTTAAAACCCAGACACACAAAATCTCTGGGAACTTTTAAAGACATGGACAAAATTGTCAGTACCATTTGGTTAATGAAAGAAAACAATGGTCACAGAAATAACTTGAAGCAGACAAAAGTAGTAATAAATAAAATTTTCATGAAATTTAACCAATGACAGTCAGACATTGCTTTTATATGCTTAAACAGATTTATTTAAAAAAACAAAAACAAAAACAAACTCATTTAACAGGCCGGGACAAAAATGATGTTACACTTAAAGGAGAATTTCCCTTTTTTTAACCTGGGCCTGTTGTAATCTTTCCTTTAATACATGTTAGTGATGGGGAAAGGAACTCCAGTATAGCTCCAGTATAGCCGGGCAGGCAGCTAGCAGCACAGCTACTGATAAGCATTGGGCAACTCGCTCTGCTTCTAATTTTGCCCCAAAAGCATGCTTTTTTTTCCCACACTGAAGTGCTCTGACAGGCTCAACGAGTGTCCGACAACGTACTAGAAATGAATAAAAGTATCTGTATTAGCTGGCAATTGCCAGGTTTTGTTATGTTTTGGTGTCTGTGTTCTGTTGTCTGTGTCCAAATCTTGCGGGATTTGGACACGATAACTCGCGTCAAAACACTGCTGGGAGATTCTTCTACATGACACCAAACATAGTGATTGGCAGCTAATACAGATACTCTCGTTCATTTCTCCTCTCTAGTATGTTGTCGGACACTCGTTGAGATTATCAGAGCACTTCAGTGTGGGGAAAAAAGCTTGTTTTTAGGGCGAGCTTAGACGGGAGCAGTTGCCCGATACTTATCATTAGCTGTGCTGCTAGCTGCCTGCCCGGCTAAATGTTGGAGCTATCTTTTCCCCATCTCTCACGTGTATGAAAGGAAAGATGACAACAGACCCCAGGTTAAAAAAAAAGCAAAATTCTGCTTTAACTTTATATTTTGTTGCACAACCTTTTGAGGCAATCATTGCAGTCAAACATTTTCGTAACAGTCAATGAGATTTCTGCACTTCTCAGCAGGTATTTTGACCCAGTCCTCATGAGCGTGAAGCGCTTCAGTTGTCTCAGGTTTGAAGGGTGCCTTTTCGAGACGGCATGTTTCACTTCCTTCCAAAGGTGCTCTATAGGACTTAGGCCAGGGCTCATAGAAGCCACTTTAGATTAGTCTAATGTTTTCCGCTTAGCCATTCTTGGGTGTTTTAGCTGTGTTTTGGGTCATTGTCCTGTTGCAAAACCCATGACCTGCGACTGAGACCAAGCTTTCTGACACTGGCCAGCACATTTCTCTCTAGAATCCC
>JAVQJG010055741.1:0-12533 GCA_036024015.1 Craterocephalus amniculus | reverse complement strand
TCTAAAAATACAACAACAAAGGTACAAAAATTACTTGGTAATGCTTTATTTATTTATTTTTACATCTTCTATCTTCAACTGTTTTAATTCTTGTCTCTGTAGGGGTCAGACTGGCAGGCTATGTATCAACTGCTATTTCCCGGTTTATAATTTAGTCAAACTAGCCATTGGGCGGGCAGTATGCGATTCTATTTTATTGAAATGTAATTAAGCAAATTTACAAAATCTGGACTTCCAACAATATTTGAAGCACTTCAGGAGCAACATGGTGTGTGGAGAGAATAACTCCCCTTGTTTCAAACATTAAGTTGTTTATCTTTAGGCCAGATAACACATAGATTAATAGCCATATTAATCTATGTCACATTTCTGTCTTTAGTCACCCTTAAAAGAGCCATCATCAGAAACTCAGGGTGGCCTCATACAACCAGAGATGCTGCAGTTTGAGTAGTTTTGTTGAGTCTCTCTGACAGCAGACCGATTACATCTGTTCTGCTTGGTTTCTGAAGCTCCTGGCAAAGTGAAACAAAGCTGAAAGGCAGCTGGTAACATATGAAGAGAGCTGAGCACGGCACAGATGGGAACCCACAGGTAATTGCTATGTTTAGGCCCTTAAGTGTTTGATGTGGCCCTCTAGTTATGTTTTTTGTTTTGTTTTTATAATTCATTTGTTCTATTAAAAGAGAAACCTATGCAATATTTCATAAGAGGTGTGATGTTAAAAAGAAATAGGATGGGGTATTCTAGATGGGATGTGTGGCCGTCAGAGGAAATCAAGGTTTAAAGGCTTTTAGTTATATTGAAAAGAGTTTGTGCTGCTGTGGCCTTCTGGCTAAAGCCGCATATCGACAATGTCCGGATCAGGCCTGAATTTTTTACTTCAAATCAGTGTCCAGTCAGGGAAAACCATTAGCCTTGGATAGAGTGTTTGGTGGGTTTGGATTCAGCCCCAGTGGCTGCTGATCAACTCTGGTAATGTCTGCTGCAGGAATTTAAATCACAAGGGAGGAATCTCAATAAATTCAGCTGAGAAATCAAATCCACGATGTGCGTGTGTGTGTAATGTATTTGTATGTCAACAAATTTGCTGGCACCAATGGTTCCAAACCAATTTTAGGTCTCGACTCAGACTTGTATTATTTTCTATATCTTAGATGCTCCAGCTAATGCAGATGGCTGTATGTCAGTGCTGTCGCATACATTCCCAGCGTGACACAAGGGATGTGACAGAGTGCATATTTATCAGACTCTTATTTACAGTCTCTGATAAACTGTGTTGCTTTAGTGTTGACAACCTGCAGGTTTCAGCGCCTAAATCAGTCTGCAGAGTAAATAATGGGAGCAGAGATGCAGACACCTGCCTCGAACTACTGCCTGTGAGATGAATAAAAAAACACTCCCATCTCCTCTTTTCCATTTACTTTAGTGCTTTTTTTCTCCTATTTCCAATCGTAATTGCACCGTCCTTCCTTTTCTTTGTTTCCTCTAAGTCTTCCTCTTTTCAAATCGCAGGCGTTTTTGCATTAAAAACATACATACTATAGTCATACCTGAAAGCTCCAGGGTATGATGACAAATGGCAAAGGGGGACATTAATGAGAACCTTTCTTTCGACTTATCAGCATATAGCAGAGACACATGCATGGGTGTAAAAAGATTATTAGAATCACTGCACATAGTGGGCACTTGCCAGGTAGCAGAATCAACAGTATCTTCTGACCAAAGTGGGAAAAATTGCAGCTGGTGAATCTCAATGAGTCCGCTTCGCTCCTGGCTCAAGCGAGTGATTTGGGTCCATATTGAGCTCCTTAATCTGAATAGTTGCCCATCTGTGGTAAATGATTTATTCAGATGACAGATGGTAAGTTACAGGTCTCTGCCAGCATGTTTAGATAGGGATATATTTTACCTGCCAAGTGAAAACATATTTTGTGTTTTGCTTCTCCTGTGCGACCTCCCTACTGTAGCTCATCAGATGAGCAAAAATCAACAGCAAGCCGGTGGAATTAGATGTGAAAGCAGACAATAGGAGTGGGATCTCAAAGGAAGTGCCCAGAGAAACAATCAAGGGGGAAAAACATGAAGAGCATCGCAGGAGAGAACGAGCAATAAGTAGTGAATGGAATGAAAATGGAAAAGGATCAAGAGGTGAAAGAATAATATCGCAGAAAACAGCCAAGATGGAGCTTATGGTTTTGGTGTTTGAGTTTCTTGCTCCGTCTCTGGAGATCTTCTGTAATAGCGATGCTCAGAAGAGCACAGCGCTGTGCAGGCTAACTCTTTTTTCTGCTCCCAGGCTGCATTTTAGGGGGGAAAATATATTGAAACAGAGCTTTTCTGAGACATGGACTGCTTTTATGTTATCTTGGTCTGTGGTGGTTGAAGAACTCTCGGGCCTACTTGCAAATCCTATTAAAAGTAGAAAAGCCACAAATCTTTGCCTTGTTTCTGAATATTTTCATCCATAAGCAACTCTTTGCCACATCTGCATACAGTTCTTGTTGACTGGTTACTTAACATCGGATAGACCTGCTTTATACAGGCTTTTTATCTTCCATATTAAGTATTTACCTGGCAAGTAGGAATTTTGGGCATATACTCCTTTAGTGTAGTTTGCTGCTACACCTGTGAGGGACATCTGGTGTGCTGGCTATTTACTGGCTGGTATTGTGCATGTTTCCCCTGAAGCTATGATATGAAAATAATCATTCACTGATTTTGTGTTGGATCTGCAGCAGAACCTTTAACCAGACTTTGCTGGTGTTGAACCTTCAGACTGGAAGTCATTTTGAGATAATTGCATCTTTAATGTTGAATCATATCAGTCAAACTTTACACCGGAGTTTCTCATAAAGTAAGTTAAACATTAGATAAGGAAAGATAAGATACCCCGTGGTTTCATGCTATTTGCTATGAAGATTATTTTTAGAAAACTTTTTTTTTTTAAGTTTTAACTTCTGTCTGCTTAGTGTAATGCCACATGAAAGGAGAAGAAAGAGGTTGCAGATGATTGCAGTGTAGTTAGACATCCCACACCGCTGCAGGACAGGGAAATTCTGACACAATGGCTTCTTCCTTCTTGTAACAGTGCAGAAATGGCTTTTATTTGGAGGTTGTCAACCTTTCTTTTAGAGTAAAAGCTTGCTATTTATGGTTACATTTTTATACTTTGGTAGTTATTCAACACATCTTGGTTTATATTTTTTGTGCAAAGTGTAAACATGCGGAGAAGATGACCTTTTCAGCTTTGAGCTCATCCAGCTCTGCTGTGCGATTTGGGGATTGTCATTTGTATGTCGAAACACATTGCTACATGCTCTCTGTTGGTACCATGAACTGACTTAACAGGCATTCTTTAATAGAGAATCAGTTATTTTACTCATAAGCAAATAAAAGATAATGGAAATTTTCCTGGTTCTGTCTTTGGTCAGGTTTCTACCAGCATGTTTCTGAAAAGTGCAGTGACTGGCCTATTAGGAGTTCATTTCCATTCGGTACCTCTGTCTGTTTTGAGGTATGAGTTTTTGCAAGTTATGCTATGGAGCATGGATTGTGAATAAATAACAGTTCTGCCCAAAGATGGCTTCATTCAAAACACAACCTTATCACCAAATGACCAGAGCACAAGCAACACTTGTAAGAAACTTGCTTTGCCTCGACCTTTTGTCATCTCTTCTCACCATACAATCCCAAAATCCCAATCCCTCTGCAGCTTCTCCTGCTGTGTATCAACTGTTATCTGAGGGACCAGGAGTTGTCACAAGTGGCGTTAGTAAAGGTGCGGCTTTCACTGGGCTGAAGATGAACTAATCCTTGGGTTTCAAGGTGCTTGCAGTGTAATAGTCTACAGGGACACCTTTTAGCTGTGGTGCTTACTACTAATATTTTATCAGATGCGTTTGTTTCCCAAATGAACGGTTTTCACTTTTTCCCTTCCAGCTGACACCCTGTGGACAAAGTGTTGTGTTGTCTGACAGAATTGCAATAACTGACTTTTTAATGCAGAGTGGATCAATAACATTAACATGCCAGCCTGAAACATTCCTCCATGTCTTAATGATCTTGTGGCCACCTGTGAACAGGCACCTCTACCTACTCATTGTTCATTTATAGCAGCTCAGGGGAGACTTTACTGTTCTTATATAAGCTAATGATTAACCATTAAGGGGATTTATAATCAAAGTTTACATTTTACCATGTCAGAACTATTGATTTTTATGTTGCAAAAAAGGTAAAACCCAAACAAAAAACCTAACACCAGAAATTAATAGGGGTCATGATTCTCAGTCTGACAGAATTTCAGCTTTGTGGGCAAGGACAAAAACCTATAAACAGAAAAAAACCGTCTTGGTCATATCTAAGATATTTGGGACAAAATAATTTTAAGAGAAAAAAACAGGTTAACAAATACTTTCATGCCAGTAAGTAGCTGGATTTTTTTTTTTACATCTTCTCAGATTTTCTGTATAAGTTTATGTAATTAGACATCTTTGTTAGAAATGTTTCCCATGACTTTTTTTTCCAAAGCTAAACTTATAGCTCAAGAGGTTGATAGAACCATCATTTTGTGAAAGCTTTTAGTTTTTGCAAATGAGATCACCTTTTTCTAATGTATAATTTTAAATGCAATGTGCAGAATATATGGCAAATATAAAATATACCTACTTTTAATAGGGAACCAGTGAAGCTTAATGATAATTGTAGTAATTACTTGACATGAAATGATCCCATTTAAAATTGTCATCATATTTCCAAAGGCTGCTCTGGAGTTTTAAGTGCAGAATTCAACAATTGCAGCTTATTTTCTAAAAACATATTCAGAGTAATAATCTGTCTCTTGTCAGCTACCCAGATGTCATTGTGTGCTACTTAGAAAAAGAAAAAACTCCAAAGAGAACTACTGATGTGTTCATAGTCATGATCTGCTCAAAAGCTTAAGCTCTTATTGTTTTTTAACTGAAGATGAAATTTTGAGGATTTACTGGCAGTGGGTAAAGGCATGCAGATGCTATACTGTGTGAATGTGATGGAAGAAAATAACGGAAGTGTTTATTGTCAGAGCATTGAATCTGGCCCTCTTCTATGTTAGGATTTCATTAAAGTGAGAGAATGGGGCTGTCAAACAGCTCTGGGAAGGTGACTGATGTCTCTTTGCTGCCTCAAAGGTGCAGAAAACTGAATATAAAACTTTCCTCAACCTGCTCTTATAGCAAAAATACATCTTGCCTTTTGAATGGCTGGGGTGTGAAAGTGGTTATAAATTAAAGTACGTTCTTCCAAGTGGATTTTTCCATTTATCAGTACATGTGCCGTCTGCAGGCCGAGCAACTAAATTGAAATTTAGGAAGCTATTGGTCTCAGTCCTTCTAATGGGAGGCAAAGCTCTGCACTTTTCCACTTAATTACTTGCTACTTTCTTTTATATTAAGGGATTTGTGGTTGTTTCTGTTATGAAAATAAGCAGCAATAAGGCGTCTTATTACTTTAAAGTCTCCCATATTCTAATGAAATGAAGAAAGTTAAGCTTGTACAAATTAAGTCTTTTTAATAAGAAATTTAACAAATTACCTATTTTCATTGGTTTTTCTGAAGTGGCCATTTTTCAGAGCATGCACGTCTAATTCATCAATGACATTTAGAATTAAAATTTATTTTTTTTGTTCTTTAGAGGTCAGAAATGTACAAATGAAAGTATTGATGAGGCAGATATACGATGCTGTAGTGTCCTGTGTCCCCGACAAATTTAAGTCTGAAGTAGCTGTAAACTCACTATGGATGTGTCTGTGATGCATCCATAAAGAAAGATACTGTAGACGGATCGTGAACAGCAACTCTTTTAAAATCTCAGTATCTACCAAAAGGAACTTTGTTGAAGAGCAATATCTAGTATCTACCCTCTGTGGGTGTTTAGAACCCGTAGAACCTCTTCAGTGGGTCATTTGATGTGTTTCAGGCAAAGCTTCAATTTAGTAATTAATTGTTAAGAATGTAGCAAAAATGATTAGCAAAATGAAATCTTTTTAAATGAACTTATGTTTTAGCAATTAGCTGAGGGGGAACATTTTAGAAAAAAAACATCCTATAATGTTAAAATGAGAGCTGTCAGCTGATGTTGATTTATTTTCGTGGGATGTGGAGCTGAACAATGAACGCACACCGGGTCAGTCTGGCATGATGCAGCTCTGATAGAGGACACATGCATCAGCGCAGCCATGTCCAAAACATTATAAAACACAGCAACAGGCCATCTTCTAGTTACAGGTAGATGTTCAGATCCAAGTTGTTTCATCTGGATCATGCTGCTGTTCTGGATCGGGTGATGGGGATCAAGAAGATTCAAAATATAGGGGTTACTGGGTGGGCTGTTGGGCCTTTTTTAGGCTTTTTGTTACTGTAGGTGAGTCATGGCTTGGCGGAGGCCTGCGCTCTCTAATCACTTCTAGTTTTGTAATAAACTTTTAAGATTTGAAATTTTGTTGAATTCTGTAAACGTACATGAATTTGTCCATTAATAATGCCATACTATACTGCTATCAAAGACGTTTAACAGTACAATCTAAGATAGAGAAGAATAGAACCCATTGAATTTTCCAGACCAGTCAAATTGCCACCTGTGGGTCCCTCAGCCTCACTACATTGAAAACCTATCAATATCTCTGTATAGTCATGACATCTGGAAGTTCAAAGGCTTGTGTCGCTCTTCGAAGAATCATTTGACAAAACCAAGGTGCTTCAAAGCTGCCAGTGTAGAGTTGGGAATCAAGAACCTGGAATTTTAAAGAGAATTTCCCTGTTTGCCTGCTCAGCCCCAAGTTTTCACACTTCTTTACTTTCTGTGAGAGTAAATCTCATTCCTGTCAGAAAGATGGAAACATGTCTGCTGCTGAAAGGTGTCTGAGAGTCAGGAAGAGATGATTCTGTGTGCAGAAGAAAAAGGATCAAGATTTTAAGAAGATATGCCCCGATATGCTTTTTTGGGGTTCCAATCCGATTCTGATATCTATTTGATTGGATGTCTGCTGCTGTTTTTATTGTTAGCTTTCATTAAGCTGTAGTCAACCACGCATCGCTTATTAATAAAGTGACTAATGGGAAAAACCAAAAATTCAATTTAAATGCATTTCCATTTCAACATGTTTGTCGTACAATATGAGAGAGTGTTCAAGCATCACCCAACTGACATAAAGAAGTGCCATGCAAATAGCAGCAGTTCTAAAAGAGAGAGCAGAAGGAGGGAGAGAACAAGGGAGGAACTGGACTGGAAGGGAGATGATATTGTACAATGTACACATGTACAGCAATGTAGAGTACAATTCACACACGTAGTTGTAGATGTAGTGCGAAGGAGGGGCGAGGGTGTAAACTCTGACTGTGACCCACTGGTTCTGGCCTGGATGGTATCTTCTCCCTGAAGGCAGCAGCAGGGTGTACTGGGTCATGGAGGATGAGTACATAGCAATATGTTATTTAGAACTGTTCCCTGATATATATTGCAGTCCCATTGGGTACCTGTTTTTTTTTTTTTTTTTTGGTGTGGTGTTTTTAAAACTCATCAGAGGATTAATCACACATGTGGATGGACTCTGCTTCTCAGCTAGTGGTAGCTAGGATTTGCTCTGGCTTCCCTGTCCTGCATAAAGCTTGTTTGGAAAATAAAAGAGAGGATTCAGAGTTTCTCATGTAGGTGAAATAGCTCCTAAACGGCAGTTTTGCACAACAAAAAATTCTTTGTTTGGTAGAATCTCTAAAACTATAGTTTTTATAACAAAGGCAAGTTCAGTTCTTTCTTGTATGGCAAAGAAAACCGTGCATTTCAGAGGCTTTAGTGGGAGGAGACCTGTTTAAATGATTCTTCAGTTAACGAAGTCTGATTGCCATGGTCGAGTATGTTTAGAGGAATTTTCCTCTCTGTGTGATCTGTTGGCTGCTCAGTTAATTCCATTGATTTCATAGTTGCCACATTTTTATTGTGAAGATATTGCTCCTTGTCTGTGCCTGTGGTTGTCAGAGGGTGTTTTCTGAGTGACTGCGCCAGTGGTGCAAAATCTGATTGTCACGTCATCCCTTGAAAACATTCAGTAATGCCGACTGTTCAAGTAGACATTGTGATGCTCGCTGAGGTAGATTTACCTCCATCACCTTCTGCACCCTGACAATCTGAAGAGGGAAAAATAACAAAACACACACTTGTGATTTCCACATCAAAATGGTTGGTTGGTTTTTACTATTTCAGGGAAGACTGAAATTAACCTGAAAATTGCACTAGGCAGTTTATGCAATATAAACACGGGCATTCAGTCTCATTTGGAGCTGAACTTCTTTAGTTCTCATCTGTCTCTTCTCATCTCACTTGGATAAATGTGTGAATGGTACACACTTTGTTCTTCTCTGGTGCATTTATTTAAGACTTGGTCTAATTTTATGGCTCCTTTTTAAAAGTCCTCCTTCTGTTGTTGGGCTGATGTGAAAAAAGAATGGAACTATAAATTATTTGTAGATGCACAGTAAGCTCACCATCATGATCCCGACAACTTGGCTCTCAGAGAGGAAACGTATCTGCAGGCTACCCACTCGAATTGGCCATGTCTTCAAGATGAACGACTCTCCGGCTCTTTGTATGTCATTCTTTCATTACTTTGTTCCCCAGCTTCTTTATTATCTTCCACCTTACTTTCTCTAAATAACACAGCCAAACCTCTGCTGTGGTTTGTGTTTACTGTCACCAGCTCCCCACTTTCTGCACTGTTTTTGCAATTTTATTACCAGCTTATTTCTGAGAAGAAAGCTGCTGTCAGCAAGAAGAGGAGTGGAAGGCAGTCAGTTAGTTACAGGGCTTGTGAAATATTTGAGGTTTGTGATACTTATCGTGAAAGTTCCTCTGACTTCACTTAGTGAAGAAACCACTCTGCTCTCCTCTCATTCTGTTTCCATCAACATTTCTGGCAAGGTCTATTGATTGGACCGGCTTGGTGATCCACAGAAACTGAGAGAGGAAGAAAAATTGTTTGACTGAGAGCTTCTTCGCAGACAAACAGTACTCTGGAAACTGAAGTACTGAACACTTGAGGAGAGCAGCTCGGGTAAATCACGCATTAATCCAGCCTTTGTGCTGGTTGTCAGTCTAAGTGAGTACTGGTGATGCTCTGAGTGTGCTGTCAACTTATTACAGTTGGCAAACATTCTCATATTCATTACTCGCTCTATTAACTCTTGAGGTAAATATTTTATGCAGTCAGACCACTATTATGCCCACCAACTGGTTGACAAGTTCTTTTTCTTGCCACTTGGTGCCGAACAAGGGTTGTTTTGGTTGGTTTATTCTACAAACAGATGCTTCCTGCATCTGGAAATGACACTGAGATGAGGACAGTGAGAATGGACCACAACTCTCAAGCTGTGGGACTTCAAATCAAAACACTCTGCTGAAAGACAAAGTTGCATTTCTGTCACAGGGAACATACGTTGGTTGGAAAAAATAATTTCTTTGTACTTGTACTTCTTAATATCCTAAACTGTCCAGAGTTAGTTGACCATGGACAGTTCAGTCAGTTTCACACAGTTTTGTGTGGCTGGTTCCTATTCTTGCTTTAGTTTTGGTCTATCTGTCATGCTGGTGATCTTCCATCAGTGCTTTTGTCATTGAAGCCAGTTTGTGCAATCCCTTCATCCTAGCTACACCTCTCGTCTTTGTCTCATTCACAGCTTGTTGCCTTTAAGGGTCAGGGTTGCTAACGCTGATAGATGATTGTCTCAATCTTAACATGAGCTCAAATTTCTCACTGAAATTTCTAAATATTTTTTCACATATTTTCTCCTGTACTGCGGCCATTCAGGCCCCTTAATACCACAGGTTTACCTCTCCAACAATTCATAACCTAAGTCCAGACACTTTAATGTGCTCCTTGTGGTGTTTCTTTGTCTTTTGGCATGAGTCTTGTATATTGAAACTCTAACCCAGTAGCAAGACGCTCAGACCCTTTTGGCGCAGGCCACATTTCTCCTAATGTGTTTTGGAAAGGGAAGTGGGTGCACCTGCCAGAGAGCGAGAGGCAAATTCATGCACACATTATGCAAACATTTGACACTGATGTGGCTTTAATTGGACCAAACGATGAATATGGAATTGGCTTTATTATGCTTTTTTTCGTAAATTGATACCAGTGGATTGATAAAATAAAAGGTCACATTGGACCTTTTAAAAGCTGATCTTCTGGTTAACTGTAAACTAAAACCCTGCTGTCCTAATTGTAACAGTAAATTGTGTCCTGGCAAGTATTCGGTGTGTTAGGATTACTGACTCAATTATTGTTAAATACAGAGAGTTTAGTCAGATTTTACTAACTTATGACCTGGCTTGATGTTATTTTCAGAATTTTGGATCTGAATTCTTTGTTGATTTATTAAAAGTTTAATTTTGACATATTTCAATGCATGATTTCTGCTCTGCTTGAAGGATTATTCAACAGTGTGTTGTGTCTGATTTTGATCAGATGGTCATTAATTCCACATGTGAATGACCTGCAGCTCAGAGCTGCCTGCTTGTCCAACTCTGTTCAATTACCAGGAAGTCCCAAAACAGTAGTCAGTGTGTTGTGCTGACTCAGGATAGCCTCACTGGCTGTCAGAGACCTGCAGGGATCTGTCAGCGCTTACCATAAATGTGGTTTTAATAGGAAGGAAATGGCTGGGCAGCTCTAATATTGGAGGAAGTGTGAGAGGGGACTCCATGCAAGATGAGGTGGGAGGTTCAAGGGAAACAACTGGGAGAAAAGCTGATTCCACATTTCTCCGCAAAAGGTCCTGTTTGTTTCAGGTGATGACACAGCACCTTGTGTACCCGGGTTATTTATGATCTATTAACCATTGAAAGTCCTCTTAGATTAAAGGGGTGCATCGTGTTGAGGCGAAAAATGACCATGATGCAAAACATCCAGGTTAAGAAACAATAGAGAATATTTATATTTATATATGAGACTACTCTGAAATAAGAACCACGTCATAAGAGAGGAACTGGAGTTGGCTTTCTCCAAACTGTTGTACAGTAATTCTGGGATTTCATTAAGAGCTGCTTTTTAACTTAAGAGTTCAACTGGTTGTTAGTTCTCTGGTTGTTTCCAGCATCTAAAGGTCTGACCATCTGATTCTGTCTTTAGCCACCTAAACAACAAAACAGATGCATTTCACCAAAATCTAGCAGAGACAGACTTACGCAGGTACTTGAACACAGGGCTGTAATGAACCTTTACCATCAGTTACAAATTTTTCATTGGGGTGGACCAGCAAAAGATCACAGCTGAGAGTCTTTTGATCATTTCACCCAGACATTGATGGTTAAGATGCTGTGAACAATAATGAGGTTTAGAAAAATGTTTATTTGAAGCGTGAATGTTAAGTAGAAAAAAAACACATTGAATAATCTTAAAGATCTAACTTCACTGAACGTAATGAAATTAAACATTTCAAACTCTCAAACAGCTGATGTGGTTCTGCTGCTTTGGGCAAATTTCTCTCCTCTGGATTTACATTTAGTCTTTCATACTTACACCTGGAATTTGTAAAAGGCAGCTCCTCCTTCACTGTATTATGCCATGTTTTTGGCTGCTTGGACAGCCAGAAACATCCTGAGTTTTTTTTTTTTGTTTTTTTTTAACGCATAGCAACCTCTTCTACTACAGTGTTTGCCCTACCATAATATATGAGGGATGCTACACGCAGACATACATACAGATTTCCTTTGTCTTGTGGCAGTAAGGTTTTCCCTGTGTTAGTAGTTGTAGTATTTATATAAACACAAGTATTCATAACATGATTCTACAATGGTAAAATCATTGTTATAAATATTAAACAATATGCTCTAAGCTGAGAACAGTCAACTGGCTGTAGTCCAAGGTGCTATGTTGGATTGTCATGATGTGTCGTTGGGCTAGGTTCTCAGTATTCTGTCTGCACATGTTAACTTAGAAACACTGTAACAGACAGCGAAACTGGTTGAAAAGGTGTAAGGCTGGATGGTGATTTTCTGCTACAATAATAAATCCAATAATTGACTTTATCTTCTACATTCATGTTGTCAGTAGTTATGCTTATGCAAGTGTATAAATGAGCATCATACTCTTGATTTTTCCTTTACTCACTTTTCAACCCTTATTGAGTTTGTAGTTCTGTCAAGAAAGCCACATTAAAATCATAGCAGAATCAGGCAGGTATGAGGACAGCACTGCTTTTAAGCAGAAGATCTGCTTTAATCATCCAGTAAAAGCAACAGAACTGCTCAGTCCATCAGTCATCTTTGTCTCTCTTTTTTGTGTGAAACTATTACAGCCTTGTGAAAAAATATTGCTGTTTGCAAGTTTAACCCCATATTACTCCGAACATGAGTGTCTGCAGGAGAATGTAGTGTTGCATGCCTGTAGGTACAGCTGGACACAGTCTACTCTGAAGTATACGGAGTCATGGCAAGCAAGCCATAAACTCAGTTGGGGGGGGGGGGGGGGGGGGGGGGGGGGGGGGGGGGGGGGGGGGGGGGGGGGGGG
>JAVQJG010055736.1:0-11517 GCA_036024015.1 Craterocephalus amniculus | reverse complement strand
GTGCACTATGTAGTGGATGAAACTGACCACCGGAGAATTCGAACAACACTAAAAATGGCGAACACCAGATGTAGTGCACTACATCCGTGATAGGGGGCGATTTCGAACACAGCTAGAGTTTCCCATCTTGGGGTAAGTCAACTCAGAGTTCACGGATAGACTCGGAGTTTGTTAAACCACCTGCCTGGAATACCCCCAGATCTAGTTAAAAGGGTTTCAAACAGGTTGCATGTCTAAACTTAAAAGAAAAGTTGTTCTTTGTTGCAGGCAGAATTTTTGCTAAGGTATATACCTTTTATTTCATTTTTTATTTTGCAGAATATATTTTCAGAATATCTATGTTTCGATGTTGACATAGAAATTCGTCACAAAATCCAAATACTCCAAACAAAGTACTAATTCTGTGGGGAGATATTTCAGACAAAGAAATATTCAACTACAGCCCTTCCAGAAAAATTCAAATCCTAACCTAGCTCCATCACTAATTTGTTCTCCTCTGCTTAAAACGCTCCTTATCCCCCCTGAAATATAACTTGTGTGTTGACCATGTGTTTGACATACATGACTGCAAACATCACACCTGCTAACTCCACAACTGGCCTTTCCAGCGTCTTTGAATGTTACCATGCAGGATTCCAATCAGTGAAGTAGTATCGTTTACTTGTTATGATATATTTTATTTGTTAAGTAGAAACACATTCGACTTAAAGGCTTTACAAGGTCATTTCAATTAATTTGAATCTATTGGTAGCTGCAAAATCTTAAACTGCTGACATCTTACAAAGAACAGTTGATACCAGTACAGTATTCACTGAAATGCAAGATACACATGGCAGAAAAAAACCCACTTCTATGTCTGTTGCACAAGTTTTAAATTAGTTTTTAATCCAAAAGAAAGAGGCTACAAGAGGGTAAAGATAATGCACAAGAGTTTGGCTTTTTGCAGCAGCATTGGTTCCAAAAAGATATAAACCATTATGTTTCATTTCTGAAAATAATGCAATTTAAGACACATTACGCAAATTACTGCAAGTAACTGCTACATTTTCTTGTACAGTTTCAGTTACAGATTGCCTCTTTGCTTCCCACTGAATTCATACGATTAAAAGATAAAGAAAATTAAATATATGCTCATATTACAAATATCAGTCAGAGTTATCAGCTTGCTTCAAACGCAGCTTCTAAAGAAAGCAATTAAAGATTAGTCTTTACTTAAACACAGACAAACAAGCAGCACAATTTTAATTCCATAAATATTTATTACATATCAATGAACAGAATCAACTACTTTCACAGCAGTGGTCTACAGCACTTCTTTAAAATAACTGCTCAATAATAATAATAATAGTTTCCTTTGAGGCCACATTTGATACACAAACATTTACAAGTATTACTTGGCATTAAAAATAATGGCGATACAATATTTTAAGACACTTGGTGTTTTTTGTAGGTTTTTTCTTTAAATTTTGATATCACAGAGAGAACCAGCAACAATCTAAACAGGAAATATAGATTCCAATACAGTAACAAAACAACAGTGAAAATGCCACGGGGGAGGTAGAAACCAAGGGTGCTCAACAGAAATGCAGGAGAAAAAGGGACAGAAATAAACAGGAGAAGCAGTGTTCTCCCAGTCACCCACCCTCATTCAGACTGATAAACAATGACTCAGTATCTGTAAAAATCCCCCTCCCCATCATGTTCCACAACCCCCCTGTTCTAGGATTTGTTATGTTGGGGTGACTCATGCCGTAAGACAGCAAATTAATGGTTTAGGGGGGACACTCATGCAATTTGTGACGGCTGCTGTGTTGTGAAACCACCACATAGACGTTCTTTTATTAACTTAATTAAGGCAACGACTCCCAATCTGATGCTCCACACATTAATTTTTACATCAAGACGACTGCAATGCTTGTTTCCTAATCCGTCTCATATACAGAAATATACATATAATTTCATTGAGTCATACTGTATATAACGTGGAGCCAAAACTCTGAGCTGCTGCTTTTCATCAAGACCCAGCATGTTGCATGTTTTACGTAATACCAGAGGTAATTGCAGATAATTGTCATCACCTGAGGTGGGCAGTTGTTGAGCTAGTGGAGCTTAAGAGACACTAAAACTTAATTTTCTTTATTGTTCAATTTATTCCCAATTACTTTGGTAAAAATGTTATGTCTGGCTCTCAAAGAAGTTTGAGAAAATAATGTGATAAGTCATTTGGACGTATACTCTGTTCCCTGCTCCCAGGATTGAAGCAATGATTAGGTAAGAGCATGCCTTTCATTATGGCCTCAAGCAAAGCATGCAATGCATTATGGTAAATTGAGTCTTAAATAACAAATAAAACTGCCACAGAGAAAAAAAATCAATGCATCCTGTTGATTCCTGAAGTTTTACCACATTTTCTTCCATGGAATGAATAACAGATAAGTTTGAATTATTTGTTTTAAACTGACTTGAGAAGACTGTAAGATTGTGTAACTAAATTCCATGAATTCAGAAAACATAAATTTGAGTCTAATGAAAGTGAAGACTAGTTCTTGGTTGATGTGAGGCCTTAGTTGATTGGTTGTTGGGCACACTTTGGATTTAGAAAATTCCCAGCTAAGGCATGCACGTTTAATTGAAAACTGTTACACATCATCTATATGACATGAGTATAGCTGTAGACCTGTGACAGAGAGCTTGCTAAAAAATATAAAAAGTGGATGCTAGAATAAGTTAGCATAACTTTCAGTGATCCTGTTTTATGGACTATGTTTTCCTACAACAGGTAATAATATTTCTCTGACTATAACACCTGACAAATTATGGAAATATCACTTTTGAAGGATTACAGAAGTTTAATTTGATGAAGAAAAAAATCTACATATTAAAAAACAAGCTAAACAGTCTGGTTCTAAAAGATTTCTTAAAAAGTAAAAATAAAATTGTAAATTTGGGCCTTATTTCAGTCTTTTCATACTTATTAAAAAAAAAGGGCTCATACAAGCATGAAATTGTGGACCACCTTGAAATCTTCCTTTTGACAAGAAATAGCTTTATACATTTGAAAAAGCAAATTATTTTGCAGTTTGAAAGAGGGCGCTTGAAGATCGTACCTAGCTGAATGGAGACGACTCTAAATTTCTGTCACTGAACACACAGTCAGCCGTGAACCACTAGACATGAGAAGGTTATACAACAGATTCATATAGGTTGGCCAAGAAAGATGTTTTAATTGTCAATAGAAAAAGGCAGCAAAACAGGAAATGCTCAATAAAGGAGATGAAAAGCAAAAGAGCAGAAACAGAAGTTAATATTTGCAATAAAATGCATGAAACTGACTGAAGGACAGGATTTACACCCACAAAAGCCAAACGTAAACCATCACTAAAACCTTAACAGAATTTAACAAGATTGCACAGCAGCAGTCATGGACTGTAGATGAGTGGATCAATGTAAACCTCTGTGATGGAGTACAAGATTATGCATGAGCTTCCACGATGATTGAAATGACTGTTATCAAGGAAAGGAGAAGGGGAGGTAAATGTAGTTTTGGAGACTTTTCTTATTTCATCACTCAGAATTGGGTTTCTTGGAACTGAAGTCATTTTTTTAGGATGATTATGGATCTTGCCACAGAATAAATAACTTTAAAACATATGGTGTAGACAAAAATAATTGCTGAAAAAGTTAATGAAATGGCTTCATCCAGTAAAAATGACCGTTTAGCTGCAACAAGAGATTTTTGGAACCTGAATGAAGTCCAAACCTCCAGAAAATGATTCTTTGAAAGATAAATAAAACAATTTTCTGTACTTTAATGAAGCCATCATGTTGATATCTGGGAACATAGAGATTTTTCTGTGATAACACTGTAAAAAGTATCATGTTTAAAATGTGGAATAAACAGAAAGATCACTTTTGCCACAGGTCGCATAAATGTCAGGAAGTGACCAAAAATCTGATCATAAAAGCAAAAAATAAAAATAAAAAATGCAATTTTATCTTATGGCTTTTACTGGTGTTACTCTTCAGAAAAACAATCTTATTTATCAATAATTCAAACTTAATTTAAGCAGTTAGCTGCCACGCTGCTCAATTTGACTTAAATGCTTTTGAAATTGCAGGACTGTCCCAAACACTTGGCTGTGTTTGGATGCGGTTGGATTTATGATCTTATATTTGGCATTATGGACATGGATTGCACAGCTTTCAAAGAGCAGGGACACACACACTTATAATCATCCCTCTTAATGGGTAAATTGATAAATGTGGCTTCAAGAAAGCATCTCCAGCAGGCAAGAGCTGTGAATCACCACTTTAACCCAATGTGGACTACAAACATGGCTGCTACTGTCAGTCGCCAGAATATAGTGGTAGTTTAGAGTGATTAAGTGGAGGATGCTGGGAAATGGCACTTGTGGGAGACTTTGCCTCCAGCCCTGTCAATCTGTATAATAGTGAGTAAGGAGCGGCATTAGGAGTTAAATGTGCAGAGAGCATTAAACATCATACTAAGTGTGAATAAAAGTGATTTTTGTAATATATCTATAAATATGCATCACAGGCCACACAGGTTTATAAGCGTGTCACTGTATGCAATTTCACATATAAACCGATGTACACATACGTATATCATATGACATTAGGAGGTGGACCGGAAATAATCACATAATATACAACATATATTTTGTGACTTCGAAGGGAAAGGTGGATGCACAGAATCTTTTTGTCGTACCTTGGAGTGAAGATTTAGATTCAGTTTGCGGTTTGGGGTCCGACTGTTCTCTCAAAGCTGCTGCAGACCTCAGTGTCTCACACAAACTCACCGCCTCTTTGGGTTATTCGCCCCGGGCAACACATACACCCAACGCACACTGGAGGGACTGGTCACAAAAACAAATACACACATGGACATGTCTTCCACTCGCACCTTACCCATCATTGGAATGTCAAAAAAAAAAAAAAAAAGGAAAAGAAGAAGGATAGACTTCAAATAAAACAATAAAATAACTGTGACTGTACAAGAGCGGGTGAGCGGAGAAGGGCACAATGGGATTGTCTTCATTTTAGGTCCAGGATATCCTCTTCGAATGATGGGGACAGGGCGAACGCAGCGGCAAGAGGCGGAGTCTCCACCTGCAGCACCGCTTTCTCTGGCTCCGCCTCCAAACTGGACAAACAGTGCAGTTGGACATCCAGGTCGTCTTCAGCGGACTCAGAGGCTAACCTGTTGAGCACAGACTGTTACATCTGAAGCCCAGAACATTATAAAAAGTCTGTTGACTGTGTTTTTGCTGTTGTTGCTGTCACCTATCACTGTTTGTTGACGTCAGCGCTCGTACTTTCGGCTCCTCGTCTGTGCTCTTCTTGCTCATTTTTCTCTGTTTGATTGATGCACTGTCTGATTTTCCACTTGGCTCCTCTGTCAAACCTTTGTTGGTTTAAAGAAAAATCGTGTGAGCTCCAAATTTGGGAAAATACTCTGAGTTGTACAGTTCTAACAGGAGTTAGTTCAGAAAAGTCCTTAAACATTCACACAAAATGAATTTGTCAGCTTACCGAGGAGCTCTTTCCGTGTGCGGCTGGCAATCTCTTTGATCTCCATGCGAGACAAGGACAATGAATGCGTTGCAGAGATTAGCGGGGTCGGGGGAACCATTGCAGGGGCCGGCGTTGTCAGCACTTTGTTGACCAGAGGAGACTTCAGGGGTCTTTCAATGCTGCGGCCCACCAAGTTACACAGAGGGATCTTAAAGATGTGCTTACATGTTGCTTCACCTGAGGACAAAGAATCCCAAGAAAAAGAAGGATGGAAAAGAAAAACGAGTCAGGAAATGAAAGAGGAGATGAGGAGACATAGCATTAAGAGACAATAAAAGAGAGATAAGAGAGCAAAGATGAGAGTCGGTTGGAAAAAAGATAAAGGAATGAGTGGCATTTAGTAAAAAAATAAAAAATAAAATAAATCCTAGCCTTCAGGACTTTCACCTACAAGCACGTTTTAAATCCTTCCACGTTTCCTCAAAATGTCACAGAATGTTTTTTGTCTCAAATTTATTTGAGTTTTCCTAATACTACATTGTTATTGCATACTTTTTTTTTTTAGCCATTAGGCTTAATAAGAGTGGTATTTGAGTAAAGTTATCACCAGCAGTCCACTAGCTTGGCTTAATATTACATTGATACTGAAATAAATAACAGTATTCTTTAATCTACACAAAAACCTTAGTGACAATGACATTCATGACATTCATGTCATTGTTCCAATTTATCATTAGCTTTATCATTAGTTTCCAAACTCTGGTTTATTTCTTTTGTCTGTTCATATAAACTACATTTATACCACATCTGCTTCGCAAATGCTATTTACATTACTTTGCAAAAGCTTCCTTATAGCTTTTATTTAGACTCCACGTGAGTCAAATATGATTAACTCAAGTCCAAATATTTCAGAAAATAAAGAGTGTACAGTCATAATTAGGTCTACTGATAACAGACATTTAGCAAAGAACCAAACTGTACCTTTGTTTTAACTTTCTTAGTTAGAACTATAAAAATAGCCAACGATACCACAACTATGGGACAGGCAAAGTTGCTTTTACCTTAAACTTTTTATGTAAACAAATTTCAGTATCAAACTATAGAAATGAGCAGTGGCTCGAGACTTTTGTAGAGTACTGTTATTTAAATATAAAGCCTTGTCATCACAAAAGTAATGCTGGATAAAACTCCATATATTCAGTTGTATCAAATTTACATTCTTAGGCTTAATTCAGTCAAATTTCATTAAAATGACTTTGCACTGATTTACAACTTCAAGGAACATCTCATTTTGGAAATCTTTGTCATGATCAGAGGTTAGGGGGAGTTTTGTATTTTGCATGTAGAAAAAAATAATTTAGGGTTTTGCAGGTAAAGAAATGGGGAAAAACTAACAACCCTTTTAGCACTCAATCTTGTACATTCAAGGACCTTCGAACATTTGCCTTGAACACCATATTATAAGAAAAAAATCATGGTACACAGTCATAAAACACACTACGTTTAGTCAAGATGCAGTCACAAAAAGCTATTTTATGGATTCATCCAGATGTTCCTTGATTTTCAATATTTGAAATCATTAGTGTTGTGTGAGCTAAAACGGACCTCTAATGCCACATTAAATAAACATTAACTTTCTCAGTAACACACTCAGAAAAGCTCATTCAGTAAAATCAAACTTTTAAACTCAAATGAAGGCGCTCCAAAGTGATTGATAGTCCTATTTACCGAGAATGTGGCCGATCTGAAAATTAATCATCCTTGCAACAAAGAACTAATGTAATATAATAATAATAATAATAATAACTGCACAGCAGCTATTTATAGTCGACCATCTATTATTCTGCGGAGAATATAGAGCTTAAAGTACAACTGGGACACATTAAACTGATGATTCGAATTTTTCAAATGACACAATCTGCCCACAAAGCTGCAGAGTGCCAACCTACAGTTCCCCATTGTGGCAGCTGGGGGCAGTATCAGAGCTCAGCAGCGACACAGCTCCACTGAGGCAGGCTTGTGGTAACACTGATGAAAATGGATCAAAGTGGAAGCCATGGAGCACAAAAAGGACTGTCTCATCTGAAATGTCAGCGGGTGAAAGGGAGTAAAGAGCCATGGAGAAAAATATAGGGTCACTGCTCATGTTTGACAGGTACATTGTGTTAGTGCTGTTACAGATCTGCTCTCATGTACCTGTGATGGCGCACAGCGTAAAAGCCGAAAAATGTAAGAAAGCATGCAGGTATTTGGAATATACAGTCACAGAGAGATCAATATATTCCACATGCGCTTGTTTCTGAACCAGGGGAAGCGTCACTCTCCATCACACTGGCAGCAAATAAAGCCACACAAATATCACCCAAGTTCTCGGGTTCTATTAAAAGTCTGATTGTCCGGAGCTGTTTGACTGCAGGTGTTTAATGTGTTTTCAAAGCCAGTGGATGTAGATGGTGGCCCGCAGCCGCCTCAGTAACAGCATCTTGTTCACATTACTGATGCAATTACATCAAATGAAAACCTCCCCGAGGAGCAGATACGGCAGGTGTACAGGCAGTTAGAGGATAAGATTTTTGTCAGCAGCCCTTCAATCCCCGACCCCACCCCACCCCCGGCAGCCAGCCACCATCAAACTGTGGCACCACTGTTTGGACTCCCACTTTGGATCGAAGAGAGGGCTGACAAAAGTCTCCATGGCGACAGTGCAATCTGTAAATCATGCTGCGGCAGACGTGTCTTCTCCTTCCCTCTTTCCCTTTACTCCCACCCTTCCTGCATGTGCACAGCCCCTCCCTTTCCGCTCCTCCTCCTCGCACATACCTTTTCAGCATCTCCTTCGCCCTGTAATTACGAAACCCTCTTCTTTAATTGATGGCATCACCTCCTGTCTCACTTTTACACTTTGCACTCTTATCACCTTTCACCTCATCTCACTCACCCCTCATTCTAATGCTTCAATTAGTTAAGACAGAAAGTGGGGTGGGGTGGGGAAGACATAATATTCACTTAACATTCAACCAACGTCCAAGTCAACATGCCGCCTTGGAGCAGACAGGGTGGTACACTCTGGGAGCATATGCGTGTTAGGGTGGCAGCATTATGAGTGGGTTTATGAGCTGAGGACAAGTTGTGGGAGAATCCTGCAGTACCTTCGGCATCCTTAGACATGTACAGGGAAAGCTTGGTACCATAGGGGATCCGTATAGAATCTGGACCGGGGATGAAGAAGAGGGTTACACAGACGGAACACACAGGAACTCACATTAAGTTTGCACAAACACACACGGTAACACAGTAGGTTTTATGTAGGGCTTCCAAGTGATGCAGAAATATACACACAACAGCCTAAAACAGGGGTAGAAAGTGAACGTCCCTTTGAGAGAAATGATCGACCTAAGAGCATAAATCCCGTCCTTTGCTAATTGCAGCTGCAACAGCCAAACCTTCCTCCCTGTTAGACTTAATAGGAGCTGCAAATAGCTACTCTCCTCAGGAAAATACTGGTTTGATGGTGCAGCAGCAGGTAAGCAACCAATTTAATAATTGCGTTTTTCAATGCTTGTGCAGCACTGCAGTGTCTGGGACTGACCAGATACATCTGCATCCCATTATCATCTAGAATGTGTAATGGAGCTGATATCTCCTTCATCCATCAGCTCATTGACTGATGGTGATTGACAGAGCTGCGTATTGGAGATATAAGAAGGGCTGTATCAATCTGGAAGAGGTCAGGAGTACAGGAAGGGAGACTAGATGGTGATCATACAATGAAAGATGGAAGAGAGAGAGAGAGAGAAAGGGCTCAAAGGAGGGAGGAGCTGATATTGATCCTCAATCATCCCTGAAAGTGCTCTCTGCATCTGATGTGTTCACCACAACCACTGCACAACGGTGGTTGTGGTGAATCTGTGGGCCATTTGTCTCTCACTTTGATCTGTAATTCTTCTTTTCTCAGCTTAGTAACAAATTATTCTCGTAGAACGTTAACCAGATTTTTCATAAATCTTCTTACAGAATGGATTTCTAAAATTATTGCAGTAATATATATCTAAAACAAGACATGCAACCAGCACACATTTTGCTGCCTTGACTTCCCTCCTTTTTTTTGTCAATGTCACTGCTTTAAAATCAGATGATAGAAATGCTTCTGAAATCTGATTATTATTTGTCAGGAATCAAATAGACTAAAAAATGTCCCCATCTAATGTTAAAACGGAAAAGCGTTGTATAGAGCTTTTAGGAGTTAACACTGCTATATAGTGTTATTAACTTCATACAAATTTATATCTAAACCCTTTCACACAAGTCTGCTCCAAAATAATTTCTGGTGGATTTTGAGAGTTGGGTAATGTGGCCCGAGTGGTGTTATATGAGACACACACATCTACTGGCACATAAGACATAATTTATATTTCTGGTGAATATGTAGGCTATTCTGCTTAGCATGCTATTAGTAACAACATTTATGGTATCGTCTTCAAATATTTATAGATATTAGAGTTGAATTTTGGACGTATTGAGAAGTTTTTCTCCATTTTTATAAAAGTCCTGCCTTATGCAGTCAGAAAAGATGAGGTAAGAGTCATTGGAGAAACACATCTGTAGAAGTATACATGATTAAATTGTGGGACACTAACCCTAACCCTGGAGCGAAACGGCTGCCTCTTCAGAAAGCTATTCCGCTGATATGAGTTTCTATAAATGGCTTTTGAGCTCTGGGTTCAGGGAGCATCTAATGCCAAACAGGTCTGCGGGCAACGCTTACATCTAGTAACCTGTAACATCAACAACCCCCGGTGCTTCTGCCGTGTGAGGCTTACCATCGCCGAGGGGCGAAGGAAACACGGGCATCTCATAGCCGGTGGGCGTCTGCGGGGAACTCTGAGAACTGGTGTCTCTCGAACTGCAGTTGGACGCTGAGCTCACCGGAGCCGACGAGACGAAATAGATGTCTGACTGTGGGAGGGAAAACAGAGGCACCCGGAGAGGGAATGAGATTAAAACTGAAATGGAGAGCATGCAGAGAAGTCAAGAAATATTGCAGAGCAGGAGGTAAAACAAGGAAGGAAAACACAAAGAGATTGAGGTTTTGTTTGAAACCAAGTGCACTGCAGTCTTGAAATAATCTCAGCGTATAAATTATGATAGCATTATTGCTTTGTAGCCATGCAGATTGTCAGTCATATTTCCCACTGGGGTAATAAAGATTGATTGATATGAAAAAGCTGAAGGAGCTACTTCAACAGCGCAGAGTGAGGTGTCTGGAACATTGCAAACATTCACATGCTCAGTGACTGTTGCTAAAGAGCATTGGAAGCTGCTGCAGGTGCAGTCATCATTTGCAACTAATTTCCAGAAAACAATGTTGGAATAACAAAGTAGCACAAAATAAACATAAATGTCAATAAGATTGGTTGATGAAAGCAAATAAAGCATGATCATGTGTCTAATGTATGTTGTAAATCGTACTGACCCGCGAAGCAGCCAGCTGCAGCTCTGGAACCACTGCTGTGTACACGAGGTTCCCATTGACAACCAGTCGGATCTCAATGGAGTCTGTAGTGAAGGCCAGGATGTAAGGGAACGCACACACTGCCAAGAGAAGAAGAACACATGAAAACACTCAGCAGTAACAGCGACGTCTGTAGAAGATGGCTGCCATGACACGCTAGATTTCTTTTTGCTCCTGGACTGAATTTAATAAAGAATAAATTGGCAGTTATTTGAGATCTACATCTCATATTCATGAGTTACTTTATGAACATGAACCAGCTTTATTAACATTTACAAACCCTTTTTCCTTTTGTGATTAAGGGATAGGCAGATATTTGTTTAACAACACACCAGGTACAAAAAGCAAAGACAATGACAGATAATGGATGTCAGAAGTTTCATCTTCCACAGGATGACAGGATGAGGATGCACATACATTTTCTTTTTTTTACAAATGATAGATTCTTGGTTTATAAATGACAACAAAAT
>JAVQJG010055732.1:0-23622 GCA_036024015.1 Craterocephalus amniculus | reverse complement strand
GGGCTGGACAATTAATCACATTTTAATCGTAATTACAATATTGCCTTCTCACAATCATAAAAACACTTTAATCGAAGAAAAATTATTAATGTCACAGGAATGCACATAGACGGGGTATTCATTTTTTTATTGCTATTATTATTTTACTCCTTGTTTCTAATTTATTTCCAATTTAAAAAAAAAAATATATATATTTGAGGTTTAGTTTTGGTTGTTCAATAAACACTTTTTTTTTTAAAATCAATGAATAATCATGCAAATTAATTCGTTATTTAGATATCAATCAATATAATTGTGATTATTATTTTTTCCCTAATCTTCCAGCCCTACCAGGAACAGGCAGCAAATCTTTATGGATGATTTTAAAGAGAGATTGATTTGGTTTACTGGATAAGTGTCTGCTGATGCTGACCTGTCATTAATCACGGTGTGCATCAGCCATGAAGGGACTGATCTGCATTAGATGCAGGGTTTTTACAGCATCATCATGAAATGAAGAGTCTGTTCTGCGTTTTCATTCATTCATTCATTGACAATCAGTTTCACGTCAGGCTTGGTGAAGGCATGCTGCGAGGCTGGTGCTCATATGCGGGTGTTTTTAATGCAATTATTTTTTACTTGTGCAGTTATCCATGATTATTATGAACACGGTCTCATCTGTAATTTTCTTCTTTTTGCAGCTTGACCCATTCCAATGAAACAAATCAGTGTTGAAACGGTTTGCTTTGGTATTTTGGATGTGGTAGCTTGCTCATGTTGCAGACTGGTCATTGAACATTTTCTTACAATTCCACTAATGTCTATGCCTGCGTATTGCAGCGCAGGTTCGGGGTGGGGGGGGGTGGACAGGTCACAGGTCATTCATAACAGGAGACAAACAACTTCTCACCCCAGCTCCTCTGGAGAATTTGGGCAGAAACTCCTTGATGCTAGGTAGTCCTTCCATGATAACGGGCTGGGCGATATGAACCAATTTTCATATCTCGATAATTCTTTTCCTTAATCACTATATATCTCAATATAAATTGTTTTCAAATTTGCGGTCATGAGTGCTAAGTGCACTTTTGTTAAGGATCAGCAGCACATGTGCATTAAAAATGGGACTGAAATTAAAGTATGTGTAAATCAAAATGATACAATAATACTTTTCATTGATCATAACAAAGATACAGTTGAACAAAATGCTAAAAAAGAGATATTATTAACTCTAAACAAGCCAACTCGATATAAACAATGTTCCCTTATTCTATATCTTGTTTGACAAAGTCTCGATATATCTGAAATATATTGCCCAGCTCTAATAATAACTTGGATTTCACTCTCCTTTGCCGGGCCGTGGGTCACGAGGCCCCTCTCTGGAGCCAGGGCAGGGTGTGGGAATGATGGTGTACCTAGTGGCTGGGCCTGTGCCCATGGTGCCGGGCAGGGCATAGCTTGATGGAGCCAAATGAGTCCTCCTTTCCATGGGCTCACCACCTATTTAGAGGTAGAGGAGGTTGGGTTTATTGTGAGCTGAGGGGTACCAGTCCCAGGCGGTCTGATTGTCAGCCACAGACGCTGGCTGTAGGGTTGTGGAACGTTCCCTCTCTGGTGGAAGGAGCCTGAAATGGATGGATGGATGAAAAGTCTGAAGCCGTAGCTGCTTCTTTCACAAAGCTCCTATAAGTATCTTAACTTGTGAAAGACACCAAATGTGTTTACATCCTAAGATCTGGATAAAGACCTGAACGAAGGCCCCAGGAAGTATGAGGCAACTGGCACACCTAGCCGTCTAAAGACTCTGATTCATCAAAAATAACTCCACACTGAGTTTCAGACTTGGGTCCGATGACGACTAGAGTTTTTGTCCTCTCAGGGTTATTTATAAAAAATGTGAACCACCACAGCCATCTTACAGAAATTCCCAGCTAATTATTAAGCATGTTTTACTATAAATACACTAGGAATCATTGCATGAGTATTTCTTCGACGCCCACTTCAGCACAGCTTTACAACATGAGGAAAAACCTGGCATAATCTTATAAATGTCCACAACTTTACCATTTCTAGATCTCAAATGAAATATATCAACTAATTAATGGGCTGGAGAAGTGTTTTAGTGTTTCACTTCTGCTATAATTTGTTCCTTCACAGTTGCCGTTTCTGTGTAGAGCTCATTTAATTATGAGTACATTGATTTAATCTCCTCATAAAACAAAGTGTGAATAGCCGTCAGGGAGTAATGGTTGAGCCGGTGGTAAACAGATTAGATGTGATGGTGGATGGTTGAAGACAGCTTGAGGAGCTACTACTAATGGTCATTCAGTTTCTGTCTGTGTGACCTTGCTTGCCGGGATTAATGAATTAACGAAATAAACCGATTAAATCAGTAATCAGATTGTTAATCTTGGTGTTGTGAATGTTTATCTTTGGTCAGTTCACTTGTACCCATTGAAATAAAGAATTGGTCACAGCTGCTGGTGTGAAGATTGATAACAACCATGACACCGATACTATCTTGATCAGGAAATGGTGCGCTTTATAAATAAAGTTTGATTTGATTTTTATGTGTATGTAGCCATTTATCTGAAACAATGCAATGATTCCTCATTGATCCATTTTACTCTCTCATATTAGTGCTCATATGATAGAGTGCATGCTTATTAACCCCAATGCCCCGCTGGGGAAATTTGTGTATCTGTGAGGTGCAGTTATGGTGTCCTACCCATGAAAAATGGATTTTGAATTTCATCCATTGTTTTTTGATTGTGTGAGATGTTTTTAAATGTTGACTTTGGACTTTATATCTTTGACACAAGATTTACGCCATAGACTTTCATTACAACACCCCACAACCACCATGCACTGATTTAATGTGGAAAATAAAGATTTTTTCTATAATTTCCTATTTCTCTAGTGAGGTTTTTGAAAGATGAAGTCAGTCACTGAATTGCCTCATTTTAGTCCGTCCCCCGCCTACCTCTATGGTGACCTTTTACAACAAAATGAAATCCTTGTATGATTCATGGCTGCAAAACATTTCAGAGACATTTTTTTCAACTTAAAGATGATTTTGTTAAAGAGGAAAGCTGTTAGAAAGGTTGAAGTAAATTATCAAGTGAGTAGATAACTCGACCACTGAAATCCTTGTGGGAAAAAAATAAGTTTTGTAACATATAAAGCCATACAATAAGGCTTTTTTTTATTCCTTGGCCATGGCAGGATAAAATCTGGACTTTCATCATGATTTGTACTTATTTTGAAGGTTAAATGTAATTGAGTTTTTGTTTCATGTGGTTTCCTACAGATGCCTCATCACATAAATCAGGAAAAAAAGGCAACTTCGTCCTGATATGGATAGTAAAGATTGTTACCTGCATGTCCATGACACTAGGTGTGTGCTCCTTATGTGCCATTAATAATTGTACTGTATCCCCATTATTTCCTTCCTCACACACACCGGACATTTCAGAACATGTCTGTCAGTGGAAGATGATCGATGTATTACCTCTGTTTTTGTCAGTGACGTGATAATAAATGTCTGTTTTCTTTGTATTTATCTGCAGAGGTACATCACCTTGGAGGACTCCCAAGATGGCGAGAAGAAGGATCTCCAGTCTCGAGTGGTGACGTTGGAGTCTCACTCGCGACAGCTGGAGCTCAAAACAAAAAACTATGTAGACCAGAGTAAGTCCACTTCATGCTACATCTGTCAGTGCTGTTAGTTTTCCCCTAATTGCTCTATTATTGGAAAGCCGTGCACAGCCAGCCGGAGCAGATCCTGCGTGAGTAGCATCGACGGATTGCTGGTCTTGTGACCCTGATGCGCCCGAGGGTAGATGGACTCCTGTGTCCCTGCTGAATCAAGGCCATAGTAACATACTACGAATGTTTGCTCGCCAAGTCTGTTAAACGAGCTCTAATTAAATAAAGTAGACATGCCTCAGCCAGGCCAGCAGCGGCGCACAGGTTTACCCCGATCAGACCTCTCCTGTTGGTCGTTTCTGAGTTCATTTATTTGAATTCCATCGTATTGATCTGATGTCCACCAGTAAAAGCTCCACATGCCTGAGAAGCAAATATACTTGGCATTTATTCTTTTCTGCATCTGTTTCTGAAGTGAGAAATAAAGCGATTTAACGGGGAAGAGTTTGGTTGTTTCCAGGGCATGAAAAGAAAAAGTCCTCATGATGTGTGCATGACTGCACTGGTGAGTGTGTGTGAGACGCTTTGTTCCGACACAGTATCATGACATACACCAGTCATTATGCTTAAGGGAAATTTGAGAGTTCTCTGCAACTTTCTGTTTATTTCCACTAATGCAACACTTCCCCTTTCATACTTCTGTCTGCTTGCTTATTTGGTTCGGTCTTTTCACACCAGTTTTTTTTCTTTTTGCCCGTTTGTGGACAGGATTGGCAGCAGTGTTTTGCCAATTAGATGATCTCACTGTTGATGTCTACAAAACATCCAGGGCTTTGACAACGGCAATCTCAGTAACACACTCTGACTTAAAATAGCTGTTTGTTTTTTTATGTTTTTGTTGTTTGGATTGGTGGCAAGTTATTTTTTTAGCTCTTGTCCTTGCGGTTATTCTCCTAACAATGACTTGTGACAGAAACTCTAGATTTTAACACTGCTTCCATTAATAGTGCAAGCTCTATCTATTTTTGTTATCGTGGTTATGTGTTTACTCAGCTGGAGCCATCAAGGCTTTGCATGTGGAGCTTTCACTTCATATTTCTTTGCACAACTGTGTCAGACCCGAAGTTTTACCTTCATTTCCCCCAAACCAAACAGCAAGTTTTCATTACTTACTGCTCTGTAAGTGTCAGTCAGGTTAAACACCTGCAAACCTGTTCTACAAACCCCGAAGCAGTAAGAACGGAAAGTGGTGCGAATTAGCCCTGCCAGCTCTCTTGGGACTCGCGGGGAGTCGGGCCCAGAGGAGCATTTAAATTCTTACCTCTTGGTGCACTTGCATGGCTTGCATCTGAATAATATTCGTAGCTGCTTTCTGTTTTTGCCAACAAACAAACTGAGTCACCTGAAGTTCAAACACAGGAAGCGGTAAGTCATGGAACTGAGTTGGAATTTGTTTTTGATAATTTAAACTCTGTTTTTATAACAAAAGTTTATTTTTTTCATTTTGACTTCAGAAAGAAGAAAAAACTAGTATTATTTCCATTTTTTGCTGCATGTTAAATGTCAAAAGGCACTAATATATGTTCTGAGCTCCACAGTAACAGAGCTATGGAGCTGCAATGGTTTCAGACTGTTATTAGTTTTGTTGTTTTCAAACTTTACAATGATGATAATGTAAGATTTTGAACACAAAAATAAGTGCGACAGTGAAAAATGATGTTAACCTCCTCCGTCTACATGCAGCGAGTGTGTTTTTTGATTTACTATGGCCCTCTGCTGGCTTGAGATGGCATTACCATGAGATGCCTTATATGATACAGGATGCAAAATGACGGTTTTCCACTTAGCTTTTTACAGAATAACTACATAATAGTTTTTAAAGTCAGTACCGTTGTCAGTAAATGTATTTAAGTTACTGTAAAGCTGTTATTTAAACTCTTTCTTATTCAGTTAGCAGATTCGAGGAGAGAGAAGCGGAGCTCAAAAAGGAGTACAATGCACTTCATCAGAGACACACTGAGGTAGGTTGGTCTTTGGTTTTCCGACACTCTTACAAATGTACATAATCACAAATTTTCAGTTGGAAAAAAAAATTAAATTGCTTTTTTCAGGTTTTGTTTATTGTTTCCTGCTGTAACAGTACCAAGAGAGTACTGAGAGTGATACTGAGAATAACCATTGAATGAATTCTGTTTTACTGCCACAAGACTCAATAATCTTGTAGTAAAGATCTAAATGAAGACTTGAGCTGTTTATTGTTAAAAGGATCGATCCCCATTAACTGTCTGCAAAATGGGACGAACTAGGCTTCCTGGGGCCATCCAAATTACAATACAAAACAAACATATTTTACACAAGATAAATCATAATTACCCAACATAAATAATCTTTAAAAAAAAAAAGTAAAACAAGCTGTATTTTTCTACTTTCACTTTATTTTGATATTTCCTATAAATACAAACTTTTAATAAGAAAATATTGTTAATTAGGAAACCCATTAACTCTCCTGAAGATTAAGACAATTAAGATTTTTAATCCGCCCATCCCTGATGACTGAAATAATCACTGTTACTCTCTTAAGAGGAAGTTCATGAAATAAACCTCAGTATAAAGCTAGAGGAGCATTTTAGTAGTTTCAGTCTTATTTTAACAGACGTAAGGCTATTAATGGTTTCACAGGTGTCCTCTAAGTTATTCTGAATTTGGATTTAAGAGACCAGAAGCAGGTCTGGCGCTTGCTGCTGATAGTTTGGTCTGGCTCAGTCATTTCTATGTTTTATCTCTAACGGATGTTTCAGTGTCCAAGCCAAGCACTCAGCCCTCTGCATCTAAATGTGAATAATTCTGTATAAGAGGGACGAAAGTCATTGAAAGCTGTTACCTGCCTGTTGCCTCATGTTGTGATTCTGGCTGTCACAGCTGTGCCTGAACAGGGAGTTACAATAGCAGTAGTGCTCCTGATCACTTACAGATACAACTGGTTTTAATTTGCAGACTTAAAATGGTGAACAGTGGCCTATTTTTATCATCTAGTATATATCATTCATAGTTAATATATATTTCTCATTTCATGCATCTCTGTCTTTCTTCCAGATGATCCACAGTTACATGGAGCACCTGGAGCGGACTAAACACCAGCATGCAGTAGCAGAGCCCTCGGATTCAGGCGCACCAGTTAGAACACGGTTAGAAAGCCACAACTGCTTCTTATTTAGGGACAAATCTGCTGTTTATGCGTGCTGCTATCTTGCCGCCATTCCTACGGCAGTGAGTCGTAATTGCCAAATTTCAGGTTACTCAGATTGTTTTCTAAAGGGCTGGCTATTAAAGGAAGATATGAAGCCAATTTATTATTTCTAGATTATTTTGCTGGTATGGATCTGGCCCACTGGATATTGAACGTATGTGGCCCCTGAACTAAAATGACCTTGAAAAAAACAAAAAACAATAAATGAAATTAGGACATTGGTTGCACATAGTAATGAATAAATTGGAATTTTAACACGCTGCGTAAAAGAGGAGTGCATATGAACAGAGGTTGTAATTAAAAGCTGCAGGAAGCAGTAAACTGGAATGCAGTGGGACGGACGCTGTAGGTGCTGCTTCGTTGCCAGTAATCTGCTTCAGTGAGCTGATGAGCTCTGAGCTCCAGTGCTTATTTAGCAGAACAGATTATGACTGAGCACTATGCTGGGGGACTCTGCTTATGAACATCATTTCCTTCATCATATGTCTTGTTTTTCCGGGTTTATGCAGAGATAAAGTCAATCCTGTGAGGTAACGCCACACTGCCTGCGTCATTGTTGTTGCTGAGAAGCATCCCAACCCAGAATATCTCCACACTCTGGACTGGAGATGGTTATATGCAATATTCTGTTAATTCCAAACAGTGACATTTAAAAAAAAATAGGAGAAGCTCTATTTTAGTAATATTCCTTCTGTTTCATTAGAGGGTTTCCTCTTCATTATCTGAGTCTGGTGACGATGTTGCGTCTCTATGTGACTTTGTTGTTTGTTCAGTGTACACAGCCATTTTAATGGGTTCTTATTTTCTTTATCACAGTGAAGCGGCTCTTTTGACAAATAACCCATCCAGTAATAAGATTGCAGTTTTTAAGTTTGGAGTATTAGTCCTAATTGTGGTTATTTTTAGAGATGTGCCAGCAGCTGTGATAGAAGTGTCTGTTGCTTTTGTTTGTCAGCTGCTTTGGCTCAAAATGAAATCTGAAATGGACTGAACAGAAACAAAGCCACAGGTGTGGGTGGTGTCGGTTCATGGCTCCTTACGACACCTCCTGCTAAACAATGCCTTAAGGCTGGGGGGGACAGTGCAAGTATTTGCATTTTGCAAATTCTTGCAAATTTTGGTGGATTGTAACCAGCAGCCGCATGCATGCATATGCACTGAAGTGTATTTAAAGTGTTACTACAAGCATTTTCATGCAAATTCTGGGATTTATCAACTTCTACATAGAAAAATGTGGACATTTAAGCACAATTTCTTCCATGCATGTGCACAAAGCGCAGCGGTAGGACAGGGAAATTGCATCAATTCAGCAGGTGTTGTAGGGTTTTTAGTGTCTGTCATTCTTTATTTCTATTTACTTAGTAATTTTTCAGAATTAATATGAGCTGTTGGGGAGATTAAATGGTTTAAAGTCTTACTTAAGAAACATGAGACAGGTAGAAACCAGCATTTTTAATGTTAACAAATACTATTTCAAACCGCATTTATCTCCGTAAAAAATAAAAGCAGTACTGCTATGATGCTGGGAATGATGGTGGGGTTGATGTTGGGAATGTGTATGCAAGATGTGTCAGGTTTCCCTCATATAAAACATTTAAAGCAAATGAATAAAATGTATTACAGAGGAATTTCTCTTGGTTCTGTCCTCCAGCAGCAGAAATAGCTACTCTGTGCTTTTTGAAAGATTCCGATTTTTGCTTAATTTTATTTCAGTCATTAAATGGGGACCGTAACAATTTCTTTTGCACGAGCATGCAGTTAGAACATGTGGGATTTATCAACAGCTGATTACTTACCACTGTGTGTACGACTGGCCTCCATATAGTTGATAAATCCTGATTGCTTTTGTGCTTTCAACCATTCTTGGTTTTGATAAAATTTGTTTTCCGTATGGTTGATAATTTAGGCCTCAAGTCTTTTTTGCATTCACACTGTCATGACCTGATGACCAAGGCAAAAAGACATCCTGTGCTTGGCAACATCGGCTCTCGCAGTGCGCCATCGTTGCCGTGGTTGGACACAGTAAGATGGCCTTTTAGATATTTTAGAAGATCCTAAAGGTTATGTTCTTCAGGCCGAGCCTCAACCCACATTATGGCTCTTACTGATGCTGGCTGCAGCCTAATGATCATAAGCTGGCATCTGGAGGGAAAGATCTTCAGGAGCAAAAACTTTCTCCACTGAGAATAAAGAAATGGGTGGTCTTGAGTTGGAATGGGTTAAATGGACTAAAAGGTTTACGATCATTTCTGTTTTTATCATGGCAACGATAAGTGATGATAAAAAGAAACAAATTCATAATCTTGCGGGCTATAAATCTATCACCACATTCACTCTTGAGAGCCCTAAGAGAATACTGGAGGCTTCTAAACTACTTCAGTTAAGCTCAATCACACCTGTATTGCTAAACTGTAGCAAGTTAAAACAAAGTATTTCTAAAAAGCAGAGCTGGAGCCTCTTTTGGGAGTGAACTCCTCAAGCTTGTCTGCTCCACATTTCACCATGTCTGTTGTTTGTTACACATACCAGTTGGACTGCAGGTGTGTTTCGCACAGTTATGAGAGGAGTTTATTGTGATATGATTAACTTTTACTCAATGAATTTGACAGTATATCATACACGATAACATATCGCCATCCGTAACCATGAGATCCCACTGGACAGTGGCGGAGGCTCCATCATGGTTCGGATCATGGCGTTGTGAAGTGGTGGACCTCCCTGTTCTGTGTGGCAATGGTTGGGTCTTTCAACAAGACAAAGCTGCAGTGCACATTAATGGACATTTATTGGATTTATGTATTAAGTTCCATGAAAAGGTGAAATGTCTCACTTTCAGCATCTGCCATGTTGTTTTATTCTATCAGGATTACATTTTGTTAAATGTGGGTTTATTTCATTTAACAAAATGTAATACAAATTATAATTGTGTTATAATTTAAAACAACTTCCCATATTTTTTAGGAAGTTAGTTGATACTTTTTGCTCTTAAAGATTCAGTTCTCTAGAAAGTTTTGTTTTATTTTGTGGCGTACTTCTACATCCAATGGTCATTATTATTAGTTTAACTTCAGCTGCACATACAGATTCTGTGTCGCGCCCTCACTTTCTGATCCGGCTCCATGCTGCAGCCTGAGAAGCAGCATAGGGAACAAGCTGCTGCCTCAGCATCCAGAAGAGAGAGGGAGATGGAGCGAGAGGGGGAGGGAGGGGAGCCGGGTGCTATGACAGCGAGGGGGGAGCGCTGGAGAGAGTTCTAGACCGCACAGCGGCAGCTACGTCGAATCTCACCAGACCATAGGACGAGTAAAGGAGGACGGGAAGCAGAGGAGGAGCTGCCGGCCCCTCAGCTCTTCGCGGATCGTCCCTCTGCTGCTGCTGAAGCATCAGGATTTTACTGCTGCTGCTGCTGGCGACACGCTGAGCTCCGGCTCTCTGCCTCAGCTCTGAGCTGCAGTGCTGCAAGCAACAGGGACCGACCACCTCTGCTGTAGATGTGCTTACAGCAGCACAACCAGAACAGCTGATCTCTCCGCCTCCCTGCTTCTGCCCTCCAACCTCTTGGTGCGCCGAGAGGCAGTGGGTCATGATCCAGTGGGGGCCATGAGCCCCGGGTGTATGCTGCTGTTTGTTTTCGGCTTTGTTGGGGGAGCCGTGGTCATCAACTCAGCCGTGCTGGTCTCTCTGTCGGTGCTGCTGCTGGTTCACTACTCCGTCTCCACCGGAGGCTTACCTGCCCTGCCTTCCCTCCCCTCCTTACCCAGACAAAGCAGGTACAGACTGTTTGTGTGTTGTTTTAAGTGCATAAGTGTGTGAAATCAGTTCATCCTTGCCTCGGGGGGCCGCCTCCGGCATCCCAGCCAGGTTGTAGCCATGCAGTCTCCTCATTGCTGCCGTGTGGTTGTTATTGTTGGATACCATAAGGCTACGCACTGAAAGTAGGTCAGAAGAGAGAGAGGTACAATTGACATGAGTCAGCTCTTAAATTCATCCTAAATTCAATCTGAACTTGTCACTGCTCAGTATTTTGGTAGATTTTTAATGTTTTTCTAATTGAAGTTACTATTGTTCATCATAATGTGAGATTGGTTTACATATTTTCCCTCTGCATAGTTGGATAATGGTGGTTGCCATCGTGGTCACCATCAGCAGCCTTACTGTCAACATGGTGGTGAGGCCATCGTGTTTTGGCTTCTGCTTGTCATCCCTCTTTGCCAGCTGCAGCGTTCCCCATGGCAGCCATTGTTCTGCTCCCTCGGTTCAATATTTTCTCACACCTAAAGCTGCCGCTGTGTGCTGACTCTGCTACTGTTACAGCCACAGTGTGTGTGGATCAGTGGGTGACTGAACTTTTAGTTCACGTCATTGTCGTGTGAACTGCTGCAGGCAGAGTTTAGGAGGCAGCCAGCTTTGTTTTACTCCCACTACTTCAGCACCACGGTCGTGTCACGAACAGGTTGTTTTATCTGATTACATTATGCTGATCTGCTTCCGCTGCACAGAAAAAAAGGCTTTCTACGTCCCATTTAATCTAACCGAAGCAGATTAAATGATTTATTTGAGCATCTTCAGGCTTAGTTTTGTTCAGGGAAACTTCACTCTGCCCTTTTTTAACTTGTTACAAACTTCCAGTGGGCTTGGATCGCAACAATGGGAGTGATGCTAAAAGCATTCAAACTAATGAGACTTGTCAGACATGGTTTATGGAGCATCTTAATCACTATTCTCTCTTATTGCATGCTGTAAATTATGCTCTTACATCATACTGTGCAACTTTTTTTTCTTCAGAGTTCCTTTTGCTACTAGAGGACATCGTCTTACTATTTGTTGCTATAAACATACCAAAGTGTCAAAGTATTGACATTGAAGAATCGCTTAAAGAAGTGTTCGTGGTTACTTGTGAGTCTGCATTGCGACATTTCAGATTAATCTGCTGTTGCATGCAAAGTTAAAGTTGTTGTCTTTAACTTCAGTTATACTTTTTGTTGTTGCTGATTAGACAACGTTGGTGAATGTTTATCACGTTTCAAACAGATGTCTGCGGTGTGTTTATAGAAGTATAATTTATGTATATTTTTCCCTGCATGATGACTTGACTGCTTCTGCTTTCCCACTGCAAATGTTGAACATGGGTTGTCATATTTTTCATGACAAACAACAAAGAAGAAAACATGCTCATCTGTTGGTTAAAGACCCTTAGTGGTGATAGGTTGACCAAATTTTTATCTGAACCTTTTACCTTCTTCTCATTTCACATCTAAGACATTTCTCCAGCGCAGGTTTACCTCCTACTCAGGATTATAATTTTGTTGTCTACCTACGAAATTTTTTGCATTGAATTCGACTTCTTGTATTTGGTTAATGAGAATTTGCATTCGCACATTTTTTTCAGGTTTGCTCCACCTGACATGTAATTCAGCATCCTACGTGCACTGTGAGATCTCTCCAGCCAGTCTTCTCTCTTTTCCTCTCTTCCTCTGATAATGTCTTCTTGTGTTCCCTTGCTGAAAACCAGGCAAGGAATGCATTAAAAATGGCCGTTGTGTTTATAGATGCTTGCTAGCGTGTGGAGCAGTGTGTATCGTGAAACTCTGCTGAAACATCACGCAGCGTCCCTTCAGAAAAAGTGGTTTAATGCAACTTTTATCTGAAGAGCATCTGCTCCAGAAATGTGCCATTATACCACCAAACAAGTCCATGGATTTAAGGTTGGGAAGTTACGTAGTGCGTCTTTAATGCCGAAGGTGCACCAACTTTTGAGTTCCTCAACATTGTTTTTATTTATTAACAATTTTAAAAATCTCTTAAACTTTTTTAGAAAGATTCTATGACATCACTCAGATGTAACTCAGAAGTCACTTTTCTCCCACCTTAACTAGAATCCCAATGCGCTAAGCTGGTGGTTCCTAACTGGGGGCCCCAGAGTTACAACTGGGGGTCAGCTAGGTTAAATAAAGTATATAATTTTGTACTATTGGTGAAACAATGACACATCTGTATTTGTACCAATGGGCAAACAATGAGGAATCAGCAACTGAGTTATCCGGAAAGTTGATGGTTCAATTCCAGGCCCCCTGACTACATGTTGAAGTGTCCTTGGGCAAAATGCTGAATTCCACAGTGCCTCCTGATGTTCCTATCGGGTTATAAATGTATAGAAGCACTCAGTACGTCTGATAAAAGTGCTGTATGAATGTCCCTGTATGGGTGAATGAGATGTAGTGTCAGAGCGCTTTTAGCAATCACATGACTAAAAAAGCGCTACAGGTACAAGCGGTACAGTCATTTACCATTCATAAAAAGCAGACGTTTTACTAAAGCAGCATCTGTCTGGTCTAATGATCAGCTCACCCAATATAAAGTAGCGTACAGAGGTCAGTTAAGCCGCGCACTAGAGAAGAACTGATCATTTCTTCCACCCTGGATATAGTTTTATATTTAAGTGAAGTAGCAGCCAGACAGTACTGTCTTATATCAGTGGGTGCATGCTGTAGTAGTCATGGTAGTGGGATGGGGAGCTCGTCATTGTTGTGATGAAAACGGGGTCCTGCAGAAAATGTTTGTGCTACGCTGAGGTGGTGAACATACCGTAGTAAATATTACACATCAATCTTCATTTTCAGTGGGTGTTTTTACCACCTGACTCAGAGACTTTGTCTTCTCCAAGTGTTGCTTCCGTGAAAGATGCTTCTGATTTAAGTTATTTTCCGTTTTTTCTCCATCTGCAGGAAGGAACGTCCCATTTCCATGGGTTTATTCCAGCTGCCTGGCCCTGATGGTTTGACCCCGGAGTTCCACAGAGAACCAGTCGACAGCCCGTCTGAACCGTGGAGATTCAACAACCTCAGCCATCCCCGGTCCAACACCAGCCTCAAGGTAACCCTCGCCGTTAAGTCCTGATTAAAATCGAACGCTTCTTTTGGTATTAGCCGGTAGAAAGTGTAAAGTCACTGAGCTTCCCACGGATCAGGCCGGTGACATCATCCCCCGTTCACTTTAGAGGTTGTGGAAACAAAATGCAAACACCGCCTGCCAGCAAACGCCAAAGAGAGAGTACATTTCTCTTTAGAGAGGAAGGATTGTTCAGTGTGTCCTGAAGTTTTAGCAGCTTGTGTGTGCGATGTGGTGGCTTGGAGCCCAGGAAGCAGGGGAAGTGATACCATTCTGGGGCCTGCCTTTAACCTCATGGGAGGGTGGAAAGGACACAGTGTCTCACCATTGTTGCTGTTGGAGACCATGCTTCCAGTAAGGATCATGAATATTAATGAGCATCTAATAAGTATTCATTGTGGTTTTTACACTAGTACAGCATCACAGTGACATTGCATGAGTTGGGAGAAACTTTTGACATCTTAAATTAAGCAAACATGTTCTGTTGTTTCTAAAGTCTTTAAATGTACACTGCACAAGTTTCTGGCCTTAAGACTGAGCTTCTGATTCGTTTTGATGGTACACTGATGTTTGTTATGAGTATTTGTGGAGCCGAGGCTGAGAAATCGTCCCTAAACCCGCAAAAACTCAGATGTGATAAAAGGCATGATTGTTTTGGCTGATAAAACCACAGAGATCATCCTTAGCATGGATACCCCTCCATGCCTTTATTCCCTCACATTCACAACCTCTGTATCATCCCTGGCAATGACCTCTCCTTTGAGCAACACATGAACCGAATCAGCTAAAGAGCATCACTCGCCTCCGTCTTTTCCCTTTTCTGCAGCTGAAACCCTCATCCATGCTTTTGTATCCTCACTCAACTGGATGTTTTAAATAAGTTTCAGTACGTTCAGCACTCACTCGTCTTTTCACTCACACCTCTTCCCGTGACCTCATGACCCCTGTCCTCCAGAGACTTCCCTGGCTTCCTGTTCTGTTACAAATTCAATTGAGGATCCTCCTTCTCACAGTCGGAGCCCTCAGTAGCCTGACTCCCTCCTATCTGACTGACCTCCTGACTCACTTTGTACTGTAACCTTCCTTCTGTTCTCGTCATCACCAAGTAGTAGGTGGGGGATATACTCTGACAAACTGTGGATTGTTGCCCGAAAATAGGAGCAGCTTTCAGCTTTTTCTCGTCCCGAAGAAGATCAGGGAAAGGAAAATATCAGGTGTTTATTTAAAAGGAAAAGATCAAACTGCTTGTTAATGGTTGAGGAGCTCAGAGCTGTAAGACGCTGCTGGCAACAGCTCCAGGAATGTACCTAATAAATGTCAGTGTGGCATCAAAATGAGTCGGAACAGATTTTTAGGGACAAAACTCTGAAAAACTGCATTCTCAGACTTGTCGGGCGAAATGAGTGGCATTCACAAGGATCGGAAAGAAATATACCTTTGCTCCTCAAAAGACTTAAGAAAAAAATCCTAAAAGAAAAAAGGGAGAAATATTTTTTTTTTCTTTTTTTAATTACCTGCGTTTAAAACCTTTCGATTATCATAGTGACAAGAAATTCACTTTTATTACCTCTGCTAAGGAGGTTATGTTTTTGCCACCGTTTGTTTGTCTGTCTGTCTGTCTGTCAGTGTACAAGATAACTCAAAAGTTATGGACCGATTTCAATTAAACTTTCAGGATAGCTTGGGAATTAGGCAAGGAACAATCGATTAGATTTTGCCGAAGATCCAAAAGAGATTACGGATTCTGGATCACTTTGAAATTTGCGTTAACATTGTAGTCAATTGAGTTTGGCTGAGGTCAGCACTCATCTAGTTTTCTAGTTTTTCGTTTTATTTCTTTTCTATATTCTGTTATATTTCTCTAATCTATATTATTTCATTTTATTTTTTTCTATATTTTATTTTATTTCTCTGTTTGATTTAATTTCTCATTGTATTTTATTTCTCTGTACTTTATTTTATCTTTTATATATTTGATGATTTTGTGTTTTTAGATAAATGATTTTTTTTTATGACTGGTCCCTCTCACCATGTTCAGAGGTGTGTTGTTTAACATATGAATGTTTTATGCTCGACGGTTGGAGCAGAGCCACAGCAGACAGAAGAGGGGCGCTCCATTCACTGCTGCTATAGAAACAAAAGCATGACGCCAGCATGAAATGTGGAAGGCAATACTCCTGTTAGAGAGTGGAAAAGGATCAGAGAACGATCAGAAAATAAAATTTGGAAAGAGTATTAATATAAAGAGAACTTCATTTTGTGAATTTAAATGTCCATCGTGTCGTTTTGCTTTGATTTTTCATCGTTCTTTTCTGAAGTTGACAGGAGTGATCCCACCAGATGCTTTGACAGTGTCCTGATTGTTTTCCATCACCACTGTGCTATTTATAGAGCAGAGGTGATTGGTATTACAGGAAAAACTAAGCAGGGTTGGAATATCTCGGTGGCACAGTGAAAGCTGAGAACTCTCCAGTATTAGATGGATTGATTTATCGCCAGGCAGGTGGAGGAGTTCAGTTCAGACTTTTCCTATGTTTCCCTGCTTTTTTTTTTTTCCCAAGTCATTTTTACATCAGTAGTTAAATAAATGAGCATTATTGTTTTTTCTCGACACACTTTTTAGTAAAGAAATAACTCTGACTTTTTAAGATTCATTTGGATGCTTTCACATTATTTTCTTTGATTTCTCAGTCTGAGGAATTGTTTTCTCCAGTGAAAGTGGGTTTTGGAAGCTCAGAGGAGAGTTTTCCCAGTCAACAGGCTGAGAATCAGGTAGACCGGTTTCTCAAAAAGACTGCAACCTCGGCGTCCACCAGACTAACCGATGTATAATTTATTTCAGATTATACTAACACACTGACCGACGTGCGTTTTTAATTAATTACCAATGCTTGATGATCATATATGTGGTTTATGTATCAGAGTAGCTTTTCAGTCTAAGGTTGATGTTTAGTCATAAAATATGTATCAAAGCTTAAATTAGGCTTTGAATGAACAAATGCTTGTGAACGCATCAATATTTGGTTTACGTGTGGAGGCTTTTGTTGGATCCATTACAAAGTGAGTGAAATTAAGCCTTGCAGTCTATTTGTTGGAAAGGCCTCTATAAGTGTTGCACAGATCACTTTTACTCTGTCAGAAACCTTTAACATCCACAGACCCATGAGCAAATCTCCAGGTGGAGATTTCTGAGATTCTCAGCAGAAAAAGTCTCCTGTTTTTTTTTGTTTGTTTATTCCTTGTTATAAGCAATAACATGTAGTGAAATGGTGTGTTTTTCTTTTCCTCATGGGAAAACTTCGTCTGATCCTGTGGAAGCATGGTGTGTTTTGTGTTTGCATGTAATGATGTATTTCACCTGGAGTTGCTCTCAAGTTTAAATACTTATTGGGTAAATGCTGCTGTGCTGCATTGAAGTCTGGTTTGTTAATGACATGATTTTTTCTTTTTTACTTTGCATGATCCACCTACTTATCTGAATTTGATTTACTTGACTATAACATTCTTTTTGCATCTGAAACTAAGGTTTAATTCTTGTCTCCTCTCATCACCTTAGGATGAATTGGCCCATCTGAACCGTGGAAGCTCAAAGCCCGGCACACCAACCAAGCAGGGCAGCGTCTCTAAAAGTGGAAATGATGGAGGGTTCAAAGCCAGCACTCCAATATCCTCTCAGGGTGGTACCTCCAAATCCAGCACGCCTGCTACTCGTAGCGCTAATTCTCAGTCCACAACACGACTATCTCCTCAAGATGTGTCTAATCTTGAAGAAGGGTCTGCCTCCTCGGCTTTGCGACCTACTCCCACCTCCGATGTTGCCATGGAGTTACATCTACAGCAACAGGAAGCTTCAGATGGGCTAAACCAGAACTTGGAGTGGAAGAGTGGCAAACCAGAGGGCAGTAAGAACATCACAGATGTGCAGGGAGGACAGCAGGAGTCTGCCAGCGCTACTCTGAAAAGTGACGGTCAGTCTTGTCTGTTGTCTCTGTAAGACCTGTAGTTTTTAATTTAAGCTAAGTCTGAGTGTTGGTCTGATCTTCTAGATGAAGACGAGAAGACGGAGGTGCAGGCAATCATTGAGTCCACACCTGAGCTGGACATGGACCTGGACGGCTGCAGAGGAACAAGGTACAGGGCTAACATTAAATCCTGCAGCATTTACAGATTAGATTTATCTTGCAGGGAAAACCTCCATCCAGAAATGAGAAATTAGCCCAATTTGCATTTTTACAAAGAGAATAGAGGTTTTGTCAAGTCAGAGACTGGGTTTTTATGAATCTGCATCCTGATTAGAACATTTGAGTCCAGATTTGAAGAGTCTTACGTGCTGTAGTTTTACAACAGGACCATGTCTGATGTGGTCTAGGTGCAGGAAAATTAACTGAAATTAGGCTAATTTACATTTTCACAAATAGAATATAGGTTTCACAAATCACAAACTGTGCTTTTATGAATCTATGGTATGTGTAGTAGATTTTAATCCAAATTTGAAGAGTCTTAAGTGTTGTAGTTTTACAACAGGACCAGGTCTAATGTGGTCTAGATGCTAAAAAAGTGAAAAAATAGGCTAACTTGCATTTTACAAATAGAATAAAGGTTTCAAAAATCAGAGACTGAGTTTTTATGAATCTCTATACTGTGTAGAACATTTTAGTCCAGGTTTCAATAGTTTAAGTATTGTAGTTTTTCAATAGGACCAGTTCTAAAGTGGGTTTAGTCTAAAAAAATCCTTGGAAGCTAACTTCAGCCTCATAAAATTTTGCAGCCACAGTCTCAGAAAATGATTTTCTTGATTTTTTTATTTATTTATTTTTAATTGTGATAGAAATAATTAATTGATTTGAACCTTTATTTGTTCAAATATCTGAAATTAAGAAAGAAAAAGGTATAAATCAGCAGTCATTGGCAGCTTTGTCAAAGATCATGATTTTGTAGTCATAGTGTTTTTTTTTTCATCCTTTTTCTCTCCTCCTCTTCCTCCCCTGCAGCACACCAACTAAAGCTGGGATAGAAAATCTGGCATTTAATCGAAACACAGACTCTCTGTTTGAGGAGCTGTCGTCTGCAGGAAATGACTTGATAGGAGACGTGGATGAAGGAGCAGACCTGCTCGGTAAGAAGCCTCGTACCACCATCACCTGTCATTCACTCTTTGCTTTTTCTTCTTTTTCTTTCACACGCCATCTCACTCTCTGGAATTCTCTGAATTGTCTTTTTCTTTGGCTTTCGGACGTAATCGTCCTCACAGATGAGTTTTCTGGTGTGTATGCGCAGTTGCCTGCTAGATCTATCGACCAGTTTCCCACTGGATTAATCATGTCCCTGCTATCCAGTTTGTAGGTCCAGTTGCAGAATACATTTGTGAAATTGCAGTGTTGTGAAATACATAGAACTTTTGAATGGCACAATTTTTACAGAGTTTGATAAACTTCTCTGATTATTCTTTTCACGACTTTCAGACTACAACTTTTTAGGTAAGACTAGGATAGTCCTATATCAGCATATAGGATAGAAACATAGAGTAATAATATTTACATTTTTAAAGATAGAAAAGAGGATGAGGTTGCAAACCTTTCCTGACCAGATGTGGATGATCATTTTCAGGTATGGGTCGGGAAGTCGAACACCTCATCCATGAGAACGCCCAGCTGCTGGAGACTAAGTTAGTATTCCTCAGAAATTCATGTTTGTCATTATCCAAAGCATAACGAGCCGCGTTGTTTCTGCAGTCGGAGGGAAAAATACATCAGCATCTTTTATTTGTGTTATTTTATTAATGATATTCATGTTTTAAATATTGCACCCTTTGTTTTGCTGTAAATAAACTTCCAGTAAAGAAAATGGAGAAAGCAGTGTCAGTAAATGGGGCACTGCTGCCATCTTGTGTGTAATTCAGACATCACATATATTGCATGTAAATATTTTTCTGTCAGAAATGCTCTGAATGTGGTGAAAAACGACCTGATCGCTCAGCTGGACGAACTGTCTTGTGAGAAGGAAGTCCTGCGAGGAGAGCTGGACGCTGTCACTCTTGCCAAGACCAAACTGGAGGACAAGAACAAAGAATTAGAGGAGGAGCTAAAGAAGTGAGTCACGGTTCCCAAACATTTCCGCTCAATAAGACACATTTTTAACCTGTTTGGGTATTTATTGCAGAGTTAAAGCAGAGCTGGAGAACACCAAACACAAAGTCAAGAATGACAACGAGGATGATGTGAGTCTGTCTTTGTGCTTTACTCATATCCGATTCTGAGCTAAAAAGATTCTTGAGATGAGAAAGTACGAGCATCTGTAAGGAAACCTGAACAGAAAGCGAGTGGTGACTCATGTTTCTCATGTTGCGACTACAGAGCGACGTTCCCACAGCTCAGAGGAAGCGCTTCACCCGGGTGGAGATGGCCAGAGTCCTGATGGAGAGGAACCAGTACAAGGAGAGGCTGATGGAGCTGCAGGAAGCCGTCAGATGGACCGAGATGATCCGGTAGGACGGCACAAACTGTCCTGGCAGCTGTTCCCTACCCTCTTAGAATTATGATATAATACACACACAAAGTTAATTATAGGTTTGTGTAAAGAGGTTTTATAGCAGAGGTGTCAAACATGAGGCCCGGGGGCCAAAATTGGCCTGGCAGACAGAAGACATATTTTAGATATTATTTACTTGGAAAGTATCAGATTCCTAAATTGTTCACTGATGATTGGATGTTTTTTTTCAGTATAAAACATTTCAGAAATGGGGATTTTTTCTATATTTTGTATTTCTTCTACTTAATAGATTCGACTTCTGTCTTTGTTATAAGAACATTTAAATTTAGAATAACTTTTAAATCTTAAAAAGTCACTCTGATCATGATGTGAAAGGCTTACCGGGGATTAAATGTTTTATTATGTAGATGCATTGTGATCTGTAAGTTGCTGTGTATGATAAGTATGTAACATAAAAATGAAATTATATATAATATAAATAATGAAAGAAAAACTTTAGGAAGTCTATGTTTTGTCAGTAGAAGGTTCTTTGATTGATGTGCAATTTGTGGGAATTTTGAAACTAGATTCCTGAGGTGGAAAAGGGTTCTCAGATGTATCTCCTCACTGCACCCCCCATTTTTTTCTTTATTCTTCTGTCTTTTATTTAATTAGTTATGTGTACATTGATGAATAATTTTGATTGTACATCAATGAATTTTGGATTGCACATTGATAAATAGAGGGATGAAGGAATAAAAGAAGAAGAAGAAAAAAAGCAGAAATAATGGAGGTGCTGAATGAATTTAATATTTCCTCTCAGGGCTTCAAAGGAGAATCCGTCTCTTCCGGAGAAGAAGAAATCCAGCCTCTGGCAGTTGTAAGCTTCTCCTTTCTTTTCATTAGAGATCCTAAATATCACATTCATGTGTTGTTCATGTATGTTTGTGTTTCTTTTGTCGTATGGTTGTCTCCAGGATGTAGGTAAATTTTGCCTGAGATTTGATGTTTTTATGAGCAATAACAAAGTCTTAACAGAGGAGAGCTCTTTAGAGTTAAACTAAGTTGTAAACATCGGCCTCGAACTTCTGTAGGAAAGACCTTAAAGTATTTGTGTCGTTTTGCTCTCTTTTGTTGAGTTTTACAAAGACTGCGTTTGGTTTGGTTTGAAGAGAGGGACGTCGTGTGGGCCGACACATCTGACCCATCTACCCTCTCTGCCCTGTTTGTGTGTCCCTTCATATTCTGCCTGATGTTGTGATGTCTGTGTGCAGGAGGTGTGTTGGCAGGGTTTTCTATGCAGATGGGAGGGGAGGCAGAAATATGAGGGAACTGGCTTTTATTTCCTCTTCTAAAAAGGAAAAATATAGTACTTGCTAAAGCTGCTAAGTGTAAACTGATGCAGTCAGTGTTTAGTGGTGGGGAAGTTTGGTATTTTCTGGTCAGGCCTGTTTTGTGTTGTTTACTAACATCCTAGTCGGTGCTCATCATTAACTCGCCCTCCTGCTCTGCAGCTTTCTGAACAAGTTTACAGGAATACAGGTACTACTTGGAAAGTTGTTTAATTCAGGCAATTCAGCATTAAAGGTGAAATTAATACATTTTATGTGCAAGGTACAGATCAAAGAGTTTACTTTCAGAAGTCTGACATTTTTGTGTTTAAAATCTATTTTTTATTGATTTCAAGCAATATTCTAATTTTGACCTTTTTTAATTTGAGGTTTTCTGAAGCTGTAAATTATAATCTGCAAAATATAAACCAATCAGAGTTGAAAATTGTTGTACATACTATTGTATGTGTGTGCATTTAATCTTTGAAATTAAGTTATAGGTACTACTCAGAAAATTAGAATATCCTAAATAAGTGCTGCATTTCTGTAACTTAACTTCAAAGATAAATTGTACACATACATAAATAATATGCAAATCAATCAATTTCAGGTTTTATTTGTTTATATTTTGTTTCTTTGCAGCTTCAGAAAACATCAAATTAAAAAGATCAGAAAATTAGAATATTGCTTCAAATCATAAAAATTGATTTTTAAATACAAACATGTCAGTAAACTCTTGGATCTGTACTTAGTACATAAAATGTATTGGTTTCTCCTTTTATGCTGAATTGCCTGAATAAAACAACTTTTCCAGCATATTCTAATTTTCCGAGTAGCCCCTGTACGAGTTTAGCAGCTACCTGAATGGAAGTTAGCATGGTGTGTCAGCATTTTTGCCCATCAATGTTGGACCCTATCTCTGCTGCTGGAGCTATTGCTTTTGTCTACCCCCTCTATACGTTTGTCTGTGTGTGCTTCCCCCTCCTCCCCCTCTTCTCTCCCCACTTCCCCGCCCTTACACCTCCAGTTTCAGCCGTTTGTTTAGCTCGTCGAGCGGAGCAGGCAAGAAGCCAGCGGTGGAGGCCCCGGTGAACGTCAAGTACAATGCGCCCACCTCTCAGATTCAGCCGTCCGTCAAGAAGAAGAGCAGCACTCTGCAGCAGCTGCCCAGCGACAAGAGCAAAGCCTTCGATTTCCTCAATGAGGAGTGAGTCTGAACACTCAGACTTGGCTGAGATCACTCAGTCTGATGGCATAAAAATGTTCCTTATGTTACTATAGACTGGTTTATCTGTTTGTAGGATCCTACAGGTCAGCTCTGAAAAAACAAAACAACAGATGTGAAACTTTTTTCTTTACAAGATTTAAAAAACTTAAAAAGACATTTTTTTATAATCACTTACATCAAAACAAATGTTTTGAAACAGACAATCCTGACTTTATTCCTTCCATTTATTTTTGCAGTTCTTTTGATTAATGAAATAACTTATGAAGTTATAACTCTCTGGCCATTTTATCAGCTCCACCTGTTCATCTGTTTGATAACAGAAATATTTAATCAGCCAATCACAGGGCAGCAACTCTGATTGAACTTTTGAGTTCAGTCTGAGCACCAGAATGAGGAAGAAAGAGGATCTAAGTGACTTTGAATGTGGCATGGTTGTTGGTCCTTTTAAGATGAGCATACACAACCTCTAGGGTTTACAGAGGATCTGAAGAAGAGAAAATCTCCAGTGAGCAGCAGTTGTCTTGTTGATGTCAGAGAAGACTGGGAAGACTGGTTGGAGATGATAGAAAGGCAACAGGAAGACCACTGGTTCCAACCAAGCTCTGTAGAATATCATCTCTGAACACAACATGTCCAACTTTGAAGCAGATGGGCTCCAGCAGCAGAGACCACACCGGGTGCCCCTCCTGTCATCTAAGAACAGGAAACTGAGGCTATAATTCACACAGACTCACCAGAACTGGACAAACTGGTCTGATGAGTCTCCATTTCAGCTCCACATTCAGATGCTGGGCTCTGAATCTGCTGGAAGCATCATGAAAGCATGGATCCATCCT